>DF819266.1:0-134773 GCA_000836175.1 Taphrina flavorubra JCM 22207 | reverse complement strand
ACCTGGTGACTATATAGCCTGTATTTACAATGAAAAGATCTTGTTGTCATCGGTACATAGTAAGTCAAGGTTGCACAAAGTCATGTACATTCAAGCTAGTCTCGCGTCGTGTTCATCTGTGCAAATTTGAGCGGACTTCGGGTTGTGCAATTCGTGTAGTTTTGTGTGAATCCGTGCGAAGTCGAGCCAGCTTCACGTCGTGCAAATTCGTGTGCATTCGTGTGCATTCGTGTACATTCGTGTGCATTCGAGCCAGCTTCACGTCGTCCAAATTCGTCTGGTTTCGTGTGAAGTCGTGTGAATCTGTGCGAATTTGAGCGAGCTTCTCGTCGTGCAGATACGTGTGGTTTCGTGCAAATCCGTGTAAACCCGGGCTAACTCAACGTCGTGCGAATCCATACGAATTCGTGTGAATTCGTGTGGATTCGTGCGAATTCGAGCGAGCTTCACACCGTGCGAATACGTGTGGTTTCGTGTGAATTCGTGTGAATCCGTGTGAAGTCGAGCCAGCTTTACCTTGTGTGAATTCGTGTGGTTTCGTGTGAATCCGTGTGAAACCGAGCGAGCTTCACGTCGTGCGAATTCGTGAGGTTTCGTGTGAATCTGTGCGAATTCGAGCCAGCTCAACTTCGTGTAAAGTCGTGTGAAGTCGTGTGAATGCGTGTGGATTCGTGTGGATTCGTGTGGATTCGAGCCAGCTTCACATTGTGTGAATTCGTGTGGTTTCGTGCGAATCCGTGTGAAGTCGAGCCGACTTCACGTCGTGCGAATTCGTGTGGTTTTGTCCAAATCCGTGTGAATTCGAGCCAGCTTCACCAAGCTATAGAGAGTCGAACTTGGGTGACTAGTGACGCGTTTTGTGGACTGATCAGCACAATATGTCACCTAGCAACGCTTCGGATCTATGATACGACGTAATTGTGCACGTGTTTCTCTAACCGGGATCCCGGATCCCGGTCGGTTGGCCATGTCTACATACAGGTAGACATGGCTAACCAATTGGGTCCCGGTCCGGGATTTTTTCTTGGTAAGATTAACCGGGCTAGAATCAACCGTACCGGGATCCCGATATAATCCCGGTATGTATCTGCAAACTCACCTGGTAATAGCATAGCCTGTATTCATGATGAAAGATCTTGTTGTCACCTGCACATGGTAAGTCAAGGTTGCGCAAAGTCATGTACAGTCAAGCTAGTCTTGCGTTGTGTTCATCTGTACAAATTTGAGCGGGCTTTACGTCGTGCAAATTCGTGTAGTTTTGTATGCATTTGTGTGGATTCGAGCTAGCTACACTTTGTGTAAATCCGTGTGGTTTCGTGTGGTTTTGTGAGGATTCAAGCTAGCTTCACGTCGTGCAAGTTTGTGTAAATGTATGTAAAGTCGAGCTAGCTAGCGCTAACGCCGTGCGAATTCGTGTGGTTTTATTTTGTGTAGTTTTGTTTCGTGTGGTTTTGTGTAATTTTATGTAGTTTTATATAAATTCGAGCCAGCTTCACCAAGCTATAGAGAGTCAAATTTAGGTGACTAAAGATGCGTTTTGTAGACTAACCAGCACAATATGTCACCTAAACACGCTTTGGATCTATGATACAAGGTAATTGTGCACGGGTTTCTCTAAATGAGATTCCGGCCGAGATCTTAGTACGGTTTGTAGAACTAGGACCATGTTCTGATTACGACCGGGACCGTATCCCGGTCCCTGTTCCACTAGCCGTACAGTAATCCCGAGTCCTGGTCAGTTGGCCATGTCTAGCCATGTCTAATAGTAATATGTAGGTATATCTAGAAAAGCTATAGCTAAGGTCTATTGTATGAATTATAGATATTGCCCTCAATTATTACTAGTAAGGACTAGTACCAGTAAAATTCCAATGAAATATGCTTCTCCTAGCTTACAAGGTTTTAAAAGTATAGTACAAAGATACATTGAGATATATAAAAAAAAGATTAATGTATAATACTGTAAATCTAAGCACAGTGCATTAAAACAACAATTTTATATGAAGTACTTTAACTGAACTTTACAAAATTGGAGATTGTAGTGCCAAAAGACAATGTAAAGATGAAATAGTACTAGATTCTGCTCAGATAGTACAATACTATATTACATCCTATATAGCCTTAAGTAGCAATTCCAATCATGCTATAATTTAGACTCTATCTTTTCATATTCTGTAGATTACATCCTTGTACTAATAGTATATCTAAGAATTATGTTTAATCTATAGCTTCTGATAAGACTTAGCTATATCAACAAATATCTCTTAGTCAATTGACCTAGTAGTAGTCATTGTGTAAGGCGGAAGTAGTATATAAGTCTTGTTGTTAGATACTTATTTTGAAGGCTCAGAAATGTGTATTAAGCTATCTACTTATGATATCAAGAAGTTTTATATTGCATGAGATAATCGAGCATACGTTACAGAGATTCCCAATTTAGAAGGATAGATAGTGTAGCTGCAAACGAGCAATATGTACACTAGGGTAAATGTTGTATACTCTAACATGCCCGACAATCAACAGCATCTCGGCATAAGCGCTTTATTTCAAGAACTCATCATAGCTGCTTCCATGATGGACTCACGATCACTAAGATCACATGCAAAGAAGTTGTACTTAACCATGATTTGATTTTCTAATATAGTCCGACCTCGGCAGTATAACTTCTCAAAGCTCAAAGGCGCAAAGAATTACTATTGACAAGAGAAACACCGATGGAGGACTACAGGGCCACAATAGCAATACTCATCGTAATAAGTAATAAGCTGCTTAGAGACATCGCACAAACATTGGGCTGAGCACCCCCAGTACTTGTTGCTATTGCAGAGCCACTCGTGGTTGGTCGGCCGGCAGCAGATGGATTTGCAGATGTCGACGCTACATTGCTTGAGCTAGCATTGAAATAATTGGCACTGACGATTGTAAGGGCATTGGCTTGAATGAACTGCGTGAGATTAAAATTGCTCGTTGAAGTCTGATTGAGCACGGAAACCACGCGACCAGAAGGTTGACGAAGTAGAACAAAGGTATACCGATGGGCAGCGGATCCTGCTGGGGGCGCAGGAGATCTGTAGGACGACAACACGTTGCCAGTACTAAGATTTACAGCTGAGGATGACGGGGTGATGTCCGCAACCAACCAGTGTCGAATCTCAGCTGATGTCGGATTGGACGGCATCGGAGCATCCGGGTCTATCATAGCGACTACCACATCAGCTGGTTCGAATTGGGAGATTTATATGGTCTTACGAGTATATTGCGTGTTTGGAAATGTTGCTTCAGCCGAGAATTGAAGCGTTGGTGCGTATGCGACCGTTGATAGACTCAAATTATTGCCATAGTTCACAATTCCCTGGGGATACGCGATGGTCAAAGGACCGATCGTAGCATTAAAACTTGATATTATGTTGGGAATGAGGTAGCCTTGCTTTAGAAGAGGTATAATTTCGCTTGTTGCATTATTCTGGGCTGAAACTATCGCCAGAGCAGTGGAGCATACAAGGGTGAAGAGCAGCATCTTCGCAACAACAAAAAGCGTAGCGTCTATGATTTGATTATGTTGAGGGTACAGTTACATGTACACGAACTCGTCAATCCTCTTAGCTATACATGTGTAGACCGGACTATCGTCGGATCTGCAGCTGCTGTGATGTCAGCAAAGAAATAGCCTCGTTGATCTGGGGTTGAAACCTCGGGGCTGTAAATCGCGCGATATCGATCGCCGCCACGCCGATCCTGACACGTGGTTCCGGCCTGGCAATCTGATCAGCTCGAGACCTTTAGATACCTATAGCTACCTATAGCTATGGCTATAGCTATACTATACACTACCAGAAGTATTAACGCTTTGCTCGGTGAGATCACTACGCGAGTTCGTGTGACAGGGTACTGTAGGTAGGACACCTCCAGGGCTGTGCAGACTTGTTCGTAAATTACCTACCTCGGCGGTAAGTGCCTGCAGCTGACATGCATATAATTTATGCATATGGTTATGCATATGATCAATGCAATTAAACGAAAGGCCTTCCGCACAAAACTGAGTGTAACAAGCTATGATAGCTCTACGCGGTTCTGAAGAACGAAGAGCTTTTGCTTTTTGTCGTAGAGCCCACCATGAATCATGAGTCCTCTAGCTACCATGATCTTGACTAGTGTATTGGTGGACGTTCTTCAGCTTGTATGTACGCAGCCGCGTGTGAAAGTCCGTGATCATTTGACCATGCGTGAATTGTCGAATCAAGAAAGAGTGTGGGCCTAGGCAGGACCCAGTAGCAGAAAAGCTGTCCTGAAGGTCTCCCCTGGTTTGTAGAAACCTCAATGAAAAGAGTACTGCTTCTCTGGTTTCCTGAGACCTTGCTGAATCTAGCATGCTTCGAAGCAACATCTCGCCGATAAAAGCAGACTGGTTGCAGCATATATAATATTACATGTGTACATGTATATGCATACCACATGAGCTTAACTTCTACATACGAATACTCGCATGGTTCCCGTTTGAGCCAGGACATGCGTTGTGGCTTTGTGCCCAGGTACTCGTGCAAGCACGAGAAGCTTCCGCAGGCAGAGTCGAGCGAACATGAATGATACTTATTTGCTTAGATGACTGATCGGGTATGCTCTCATATGCTACGGTCAACTTTTGCGAGGCAGGTGATAATATTGCAACAACGAGGACTGGAGTTTGCATGCCTCAAAGTGACTTCAGTAGATTGGTTAGAGCTCTTCGTAGCAATAGTCTCCAACTCGTCCGATACCTTGTCAGTAGTAGTGAAAGCAGCCCGAAGCTAGCAACAGAACCGGCTATGGTCAATATGCTCTCCACGATGCAATCTTGACGTGCCTGTCTTTTAATGACATCGGAATATCGCAAATCGTCTCTGAAGGACACCATGGAATACATTGGCACCCAACGATCTCTGAAAATACGACCAAGAACACCATCGAGACGCTTGCGAATAAGATATAACCTTGACGTCACAGAGGATCTCATCTCCACATAGTTGCCCATGGCGAGTTGGAGTATTGCCAGGAGATCTTGATGACGAGTATTGGTATATTCACTAAGGGCTGTTCCTATTTCATCAAAGGAGGAAGGAGAAACCTGATGTTTTTCTAGTAAGCCGTTCAACACGCGTATATCTTCAAAGCCACAATTCATGCCTTGACCGTAGAAGGGCACCATTGCGTGTGTAGCATCGCCTAGTAAGATCGCAGAGCTTCCGAAGTGATATGGCGTACACTTGATCTGGACGAGAGGTGATACAGGATTGTGCTCCCAGATGCGGATCAGGCGACCTTCCCCAATCATTTCAAAAGCATCTGGGAACTGAGTTTTGAAGAAGTTCACTACATCCTGTGAAGTTTTCAAGGAATCGAATAATGTAAATGGAGCAAAAAGGGTGGAAGTGAATGACTTGTCGGGATTAGGCAAGGCGATGAGCATAAATTCTTGGCGAGGCCAAATGTGCAGATGATCCTTGTCAAGACGGTAGTCCCCTTTTTCGTTTGGAAGTATTGAAAGTTCAAGATATGCATGTTCCACATATTCCTGCGAAAAATCCATGCGTTGGTACTTCATCATAGCCTTGCGCACAGCTGAATACGCGCCATCACATCCAACAGTCAAGTGCGCTTGTATCTCTCGTGTCTCTTTCTGTTGCCGAGCTACAGTGAATACTAGTGTATGGTTCCCAAAATCAGCAGAGAGCAATTTGTGTTCGAAATAAAAGGTTACACCTGTTCGTGCTTCAGCTTCGTTGATAAGGTCTATATTGAGCTGGGAACGATCGATTGAGTTGATGCATTCTCCAAACAACCCATATATCTGACTTTGTTGTGTCCCATCAACGTGTATCATCCGGCCCTTCATCGGTATGGAGTTCTCGATTATTCTATCACAAAGAGAGGGGTCAATGCTTCGAATTGCGCCTAGACCACGAGCAGACACTGCCAAATTAATGGATCTCCCAGCAGCATTGTTTGCATGCCGAGGATCAGGCCGGCTTTCGAACACAGAGACTCGATATCCTTGCCGGGAAAAGGAGATAGCTGCAAGTGAGCCCACTAGACCGGCGCCCACAATAGCGATATGAACATCAGACATCAAGATCTCAACACTACTGAAGCTCAATGAATTTCATGATGAGACTTTTTCCGGATATACTTGGCGTGGTTGTGTAGCTATGCCAGTACTAGTCTTGTTTGATCGTAACTAATCGTTGTGAATCATCGTTACGTATGTCAAGCTTGAAATTCATTGCTGGAACAGCTCTGCAGCAAGAGCTCCAAAGATAATATGGTCAGAACCGAAAGCCACAAGCCACAAGCCCACAAACCATCTCGCAGCGCCGTTGCACTTGAACCTTGCAATTGGCCATGCATATGGGAAGACATGTACATGTTCATGAATGGCTTTCTCATGCATCGGCGATAAGCGAATTCGAAGCAAAAACATCATTAGCGATAACGTACACACACACACACACACACATATATATATATATATATAGATATTGCCTTTCACGGCACACGCTCCTTTTACGACGGCAAAGGGCTCGCCGAATGGAATCCTGCTATAGTTCGCGAATGATGATCGATTCGTTGTCAAACCAGCCATGTACAATTGCAACAAATAACTTCCTTTAACTGAGTTTTCTCATTCGCAGACGATGGGTTGAACAACAAGTGTCCAAGTATTCAGGTAATATACACATCGCATGAGTTCACAATCACCTTATATCGAAGAACTCGACACTATAAGAGACCAGGAATATCCGCAATTGGCCCCTAATTCATGCTATTTGGATCATGCTGGCACGACTATACCTGCCAGCTCCTTGCTCAGATGTCATCTCGAGGAACTGCAACGAACATTATACGGTAATCCTCACACGACATCTCCTTCGTCGATAGCAACTACAGACAAGATCGCTGCGACTCGAAGTGCCCTGCTTCTTGAGTTGTTCCATGATACGTCTTATCTATACGATCTGGTCTTTACCTCGGGGAGCACGGCTGCTATAGCTCTCGTGACTCAGTTGATGTCGGACATGTATGGGCACGAGTGGGAATATCAATACTCGATTCGCTCACATACATCAGTGATTGGACAGAGGAGCCGTGCTGCAGCATGGACTGCCTTTCAGTCGCCAGAACGCTTGGTCGTATCATCAAAAAAACCCACATTGACGACCTGGCCGGGCAGGTCCAATGCCACTGGCAGATCTGAAAGCTCATATGCAGTGTCTTCCGAACATGCTGCGCACTATACATTATTTGATGCCTCTGCTCTGTTACCGACCACGGCCTTCTATGTGGATCAGAATTCACCCGATTTTATATGCCTGTCATTCTACAAGATCTTTGGTTATCCTACAGGTCTTGGGGCTTTATTGATCAAGAAGAGTGATAGGATTGCGAACCTTGTTTCGAACCATAAAACATTCGCTGGCGGTACTGTTGAAGCTGTATCAGCAAGTACTTCTTTCTACGTACCGAAACAGCTTGACAGAAACTACCATAGTTTCTTAGAGCACGGTACCAAAGCGTTTCACTCTATTCTAGCATTGAGTACCGCCTTAGAAATCCACGTCAGGCTTTACGGCTCTTTCGACCGCATACATCAGCATGTTGCACATATATCTCAGTATGCTTTGCAGAGATTAAGCGCACTGCACCATCACAATGGACAACCATTGGTGCACCTACACGACTACGAACCTGGGGCATGTATCATGGCAATGACCTTGCGTGCAAGCGATAACAGTTTAATCGGATATGCCGATGTCCAAGCAGCGGCGTCCGTGCTTGGCATACATATTCGGACTGGCACACTATGCAATCCAGGTATTACTGAGCAATTTTGTGGGATTTCGTCTTTAGAGCTCGCTCAGAATCATGCCGCTGGTCATACGTGCTCAGATGCCAAGGATGTCCTAAGCGGAAAAGCTACAGGTGTGATCCGTATTTCATTTGGAGCTATGACCTCAATTTCTGACATTGATGTGTGGATAACCTTTCTTGAACAGTATTTCGTCGAAACGCTGATCACGTCCCAGGTCGAGGACACAAAAGCCACGCCACATAAAACGATAGTATTGTCCAAGATTATTCTCTACCCAATCAAAAGTTGTGCGGGATATGAAATCCCACAGGGAACTTCTTGGACAGTTACTAGCCATGGACTGGAATATGATCGACAATGGGCGATAGTGTCACTATCCACTAGATCTATTCTGTCACAGAAATCAATACACAAAATGGCACTCCTGCGGCCTACCATCGATCTTGAACAAAGACAAATGATTGTCAACGTGGGGCTCGAGAGGACCGTTCTATCACTCGATCCATGTTCTGATGAGCTCATGGAGCTCGAGGGTATACGAGTATGTGGTGACACACTGACCACATCAATCTACAAAGACAGACGTATACAAGAGCTTCTTTCTCGTTTTCTCGGAGTACAATGTACTCTCTGTATGCTCAGTGATGGCAAGTCTATCAGAGCAGTCAAGAATAACTCTAGCCATTCTTGGTCAGGTTTGAAGTCAAAATCATCCCTCGGTATGAGGTTAGGTGTCCTCTTCAGCAATGAATCACCATTCTTGGGCATCAATGACTCTTCCTTGGCTGTCCTAGCGAGTAAAGCTAGCACGGGTGCCATCGATCCTAGAGTGTTCCGCTCAAATTTCATATTCTCAAGTCTCGGAGATGATGACCTGCCATTTTCGGAAGACAACTGGACGCAAATAGTTGTCGGTGAGTGCGTCTTTGAAGTACTTGGCCGTTGCAGAAGATGCCAGATGATTTGTATCAACCAGCAAACCGGTCAGCGATTCACAGAGCCATGGCAGATTTTGCAAGATGTAAGAAAAGCCCAAGGAAAGCTTTGGTTTGGCGTGCACATGGCATTAGCCAGCGGAAGCCAAATTCATGTAGGCGCAAAGGTGTTAGTCAAAAATCAATAATTCATTTGCACTTGGGTAGGCTATTCGGCTACTGAGATAAATTACAGGGTTAAGCCTAGGATTGACTATCACTGTTGTGCGAGCTTATTCTTGTAGATAGGACCTGTCTTTAACCTATTTGCAATACGGTGCTTGAGCTGAAGACTTTCTAGCTAATCCCTGACATACAAGTCTGGAAGCCAACTCGATTGCATTAAAGACAACGAGACGCTATGCATGTTGGGCTATAGATTTCAGCTTTAAGCTAAATGAAGAACGTATGTTCACTTAATGTCAATCAGACGGTCATGTGCGGTCCTGGTCTATGTACTATATATTCGCCGCAGATACCTGCGCGTACCATAGCTATAGGTAGCGATGCGGTTGAGTACTGTACGGTACCGGTATATATGACTCCACAAGAACAGTTCACGTGGAAATCCAAGCCAATCGCGCCATATCTCGGGAGAATAAAACGCACAAAAGATCCATGCCAGTATGTACGTAGCTACCGTACCCTATATCAGCCAGCGCTAAACAAACCCGCCGAGCGACTCACAGGACACGATTCTTGTTCGACTTACTATCTAGTGCCAGCTAGATCAGATCTGTGCTCGAAGTCGTCGCCAGGCTTTAGTGATTTTGAAGATCCTTCAGCATGAGTTCTAGTATACCCATAAAACCGATGACGAAGGCTACGGAAGAAATGGCATTGTCTTCGCCGCCTGTGAGTTCGTCTTTCAGATCAACATCCTTCAGCACTTCTCCGACTCAGGAGAGAGTCGATGGAGCACAACGACGTCGAGCAAGTATGAGGGAAAACGTCCGACCTCTAAAACCTTTTTCTCATGGAGACATCAAAATCCTGCTGTTGGAGAACGTTAACACATTTGCGGTTGAGACACTTAAAGCGGAAGGCTATCAAGTAGAGGTCCTTAAGTCATCTCTGCCAGAAGCTGAGTTGATCGAAAAGATCAAGGACATAAATGTTATAGGTATACGATCCAAAACGAAGCTCACACAAAAAGTTCTTGAGCATGCCCAGAATCTTTTTGTTATCGGCTGTTTCTGTATCGGTACAAACCAGGTCGATCTGAAGTTCGCCGCGAGCCAAGGTATAGCAGTTTTCAATTCTCCTTTCAGCAATTCCAGATCTGTTGCTGAACTCGTCATTGCGGAGATTGTTGTTCTGGCTCGACAATTGGGCGATCGTAGTATGGAGCTTCACAACGGGATTTGGAATAAGGTCAGTTCGAAGTGTTGGGAAGTTCGGGGTAAGACACTTGGCATTGTCGGATATGGACACATCGGATCTCAGCTATCGGTACTCGCTGAAGCTATGGGTATGACGGTGCTGTACTATGATGTTGTGCCGATCATGGGTCTCGGAATGGGAAAACAATTATCGAGTCTGCATCAACTCCTATCTCGTTCGGACTTCGTTACATTGCATGTCCCTGAACTTCCCGAAACACAGAATATGATATCTTCCAGCGAATTTGAGGCAATGAAGAAGGGGGCCTACCTCATCAATGCCAGTCGAGGTAGCGTGATTGATATACCTGCTTTCATTACTGCTTCGAGAAGTGGTAAAATTGCCGGCGGCGCTATCGACGTGTTCCCAAATGAGCCAGCTGCAAATGGCCCGTTCTTTGACAATTCTTTGAACGAATGGGCTGAGGACATTCGCTCACTAAAAAACGTCATTCTATCTCCACACATCGGAGGCAGCACCGAAGAGGCTCAAGAAAAGATAGGTGAGGAAGTCGCGACCGCTTTGTGTAAGTACATCAACGAAGGATCCTCAGTCGGCACTGTCAATTTCCCTGAAGTGGCCCTGCGACAGCTCACAGCAGAAGATGATTGCCACGTACGGGTACTCTTCGTTCACCACAATCGTGCTGGAGCATTGAGAGCTGTGAACGACATCTTCCAGTCACACAACATAAAAGCCCAGTTCTCAGATTCTGCAGGGCCAATCGCATATCTGATAGCCGACATAAGCGATGTCAGTGGTGGAAGTTTGCAGGAACTCAACAATAAATTGCAGAGCACGGAATTCGCTATCAAAGTTCGATTACTGTATTCCTGATGCTTTTGTGCGAAAGAGTGCGTGTCATCGACTTGAGTCATTGGTGCGCAACCATCTGCAGCATGCTTGAAGCACAACTATAAAGTAGTCGATGGCAGTTTTAAGGCTCAACTACACGCGCGACTGCACGATATGGAAAACAATACGTAGAAAAATGTATTTATAATCTTGCCCGATACAATAAGGATTCCCTTTGAATTTCTAGTGAATACAGGAACTGTTCATGAGCTAGCCCGCTTGCTAGTGTGTTGGGCACTCTACAGAAGTGTTGCTTACCCTTAGCAGTCTAAAGATGAACAGTAGAAATGTCTCCCGCCCCGAACTGGACAACATCAGCACGAGATATACGGTTGTCGGGGATTCACTCACACCCTTGTTGCAACTTGGACAGCGCCTTTGTCGGGTCTCGACACGTTTGTCTACACATTCCTTGCAAAAGACATGTCCACAACTGGTGAGAACTGTGGTCTTCCATCGTGTATTACATACGGAGCACATAGCCATTCCCTGTATAATCAGCGTTACTGTTAAGAACCCATGACTCTAGCTTACTCGGTAGACTTGTAATTGATCACTGTCTTCACGTGTGGGCGATGGTGCCTTGGCTCCTTTCATTTCTTCGTAGAGACCCTTCAAACCATTCAATTCTTCGACAAGACTACGTTTCATGTTGGTGATTTGTGCCACCTCTTTCGATTTCGCTTCGCAATGAACTAGAGTGGTGGCCAATTTTTTAGCTTCATCATCTCTCAGTATCTGCAGCTCTTCGAGTTTTGCTTGGACTTTCGCAAGCTCAACGCGATACATTTCACACATCTGCTCTTGTAAAGCATTCTGGCCCTCAAGTGCTTGAATTCGTGTTTTTAACGACTCCCCAGCTTCATTTATTCGACTGATTGTGTCTGAACTTTTGGCGACTTGTGATTTGACAGCTTTTAATTCAAAGCTTAATTGATCCTTCGCTTTCATAGCAGCGAAGTACTTTTGATCAGCTTTCGATTTCTCTGCCTGTAACCGGGACACACGGTCTTCAGCAGATGCAAGATCCATTACTTTTCGAATGTTCTGCTCATGTGCTTGATTGAATGCATGTTCCATTGTTGGTAACTCATTTTTGAGACTGTCGTTTTCTTTCATCAATTGATCAATTTGTGACCACAATTCATCAATGGAACCCTCTCGAGGATGTCCATTTGTCAAACTAGGGGATTTGGCAGGATAATCCTCCTTCAATCGATTAACCTCCGCTTCAAGCACAGATATTCGAGTCTTTCATGTCAGTGATCAAATACAAAACTCATGCTTGCAACTTACAGCTTGTGTATCTGCAAGCTCACTAATTTCTCGGGCGGAAGCTGCTCGTGAATCGTCCTGAGCTTTTCTTAATTGTAAAGCCGAATGGAGTTCATCTCGGGCGCTGCGCACTCGGGTGAGATCTTGTTCGGTCCTAGTAAGTTGTGCAAGAACGTCTGCCAGTTGTTGCTCATTCTCTGCAATCATTGAATCACGGATTAGACTTCTTTCAGAAGTGAGATCACTTATCTGCTTGGAAACCTCCTTATACTTGGTTTCGAGATGTTCGCAGTGACCCCGTAGATGTTCAGCCTTTTTCTGCAACGATCGGTGCGGCGCAGATCCCTCTATTTCAGCGATGGTCAAGCTCGCGAGACGTCTCGCCAACGTCTCATTGCGCTCCGAGATTTCAGATAAACGTGTTTGCAACTGAGAACATTCGACCAGAAGTTCCTTATTCGACTTCTGAGCGTTCAGTAATTCCATTGACGAAGAAACACCATTCGTCTTCGAAACGGCTTTGTCTTTCGGTTCGATCTGTGCTTCATCATCCTCCACTTTGATTTTGGTTGAAGCTGGATTGACCTGCACTCTTCTAGCTTGTTGGTCTATTCGAGCTAGGGTGATTGACTTCTGTCGATCGACTTTGCGTTGCGAAGATGCTAGGCGCTCTTGTAGATCCAGAACCTTGGGAAGGAGCTCTTGCTTCTCGTTTTGCAGCTTTCGCACTTGCATCTCAGCCAACTTTGCTCGTGCGGATAATTCTCTATTCTCGTTCTCAAGATCGGTTTGCCCTCGAACCGAGACATCGGGGTTTGTCGAATTGATGCTTCGAAGAGCATGCACTATGGCACTAATTATCTCTTTTTTCTTGCCTGCTAGATGCTCGCTGAATTCTGGAACACTGTCTAGAAAATGAGCATCGATTGTACTGTCCTTGAATTGCAGACGTTGGCCCAAGCCTGTTTCATGACCAACAATCATGATTTCATCCAACAATTGTTCCGACCACAGATCGACTATTCGTAGATGATCGTCATGGTACGTGGCACTCCGTCGCAATTTATCGAGCTGCTCCTGACTTGAAGTAGCTCTGCGCTTGTAGTCTTGTAACGAACGCCATAGTGCTTCACGCTGGAAGTTCTGGAACAATGTCAGTCCAGTGCGCGACACAGACTCAATTAATGAGGCACTTACTTCAACCTCAGGTTGTACTTCAAAGGTCACGGAGGACTCGACCTTCTGCTTTTTGTCAGGAGCGTCCTCCGTTTTCGCCTTTCTCTTAATCCGACTGGCCTCGTCACTCATACTCGAAATCAGTACCGCTGCCCTTGCTGCCCGTCAACTCAAGCCTGCGATGCGTAATGGCAGGCTATTGCAAGGAACGAGCAATCTTTCTAGAATCGTAAATTTCGGCGGACACATCAATAAATCATTTGCACAGCTTGATCCGTTCTGTTCATGTAGCAGATGAATGGTAGATTGTTCTTCTATGCTATTCTCCTCGTAGCAAGCGCGAGATGCAAGTTCTGGTAAGATGCACAACTTTCGATGGAGCTCCGAGACACTCTTTTCGCATATGCAATACGACAGCCAGCCTTCCTAGATAGGATACCGTGTACAGCGCTCGAGCTCATACATATATTGAGAGTGTATGCGACCGGTGTAGTCGTGGCCGAGTTGTACGTGTTGATCATCGTCGAGGATGCTCAGATATGGCTCTTGATGAGTAGCTACGAGATCAATCCGGCCTGCGCGGTCTAGCAGCGTAATCAATCTGTTTTCCTACTAGGCCGAATTATCATCTCGAAATCAAATATTATGAACGCAATTTCGAGTAGCATAAATAAGGGATCTGTTAAGGTCGCACCCAAAGCGCGAGCATCACGAAGACCACGGCCAGGACAGCACGGTGCTTTACCTCGATCAGCTCTAACACATGTACCTGAAAACTTAATACCGGAAGAGGTCGCATTGGACTATGAGGCTGGACAAGATAAGAGCGCTACTCCTGTGAGTTCGCGGGGCGCCACTACCAGGTCAATACCAACTGTAGGGCCAAGTGCCATCCACGAAGCGCGTACTCCCACACCGGCGTCATCAAGGAGCACAGGTTGGAGACAGCCTGAGTCGAGTCTCAATGTCGCAGAAGTTGACGAGAACTCTAGCATCGGCAAACGTCAGGTGAACACGAGCCCTGATGGCAAGGAGCATAACACACGCGTACATAAGGAACCTCACGATCACTCAGCTGATCTCAAACCTGAAACGAGCACGAAAAGCAATGCGAGTATTGGCCATGCCGGACGAACTGATTCTTCACCGCACAAGGTCCTTGAAAGAACAAGTGGACCCAACTCAAATGCGGATGTCCAGATTGTGCATGTCGAGGACAATGTTGTTGATCGTAGTGATGCTGTTGACACACTCCAAGATCAGATGAACGATACAACTCAAAACCGTGGGCATCACACATTCCAGAAGACTCCCTCGAGCCAAGAACGACTGCCAAAGAGAAGTCGCCGCGGGAATTCCCTGCGTAGTCGAAATCGAGAAACGACACCGGAAACAGCTGAGTTTGAAGTGATAGACACTGCAGATGTGCGAATGCTTGATTTGTGCAAGGACCTTCGGAAGGGGAGAAAGAGCGCTAGGTATCAACAATTCAAACGACTTCAAGCGGAGAGGAAGCGAAAGCGATCACAAAGACAAGGTATTGCTGGCGACAACAACGCTACTGAGCATGCTGCACGCGAAGATTCCGTTGGCATGAAGTCCTCCGCTGATCGCATCCAAGCTGACGAAAGCCATATTTCCAGGTTGGAGCCGCAGCAGAGCATGTGCGAAGAAAGCGATGAAGCAGAAAGTGACGCTCATGATGAATCCACAGAAGTGGATGGTACTTATGCTCCAGAAAGTGCCACCGGGTAGGTCACCCATTTTGGCGGGTATCTGCGTCTACTAATGCAATGATAGTGCTCCACAAGTCAGAATTGTTGACGGCAGAATTGTTCTAGATGTTAGCTCTCTTCAGATTGATCGTTCAGCACGAGACACAAGAGCAACTGGCGTTGTTGAATACGTCGAAGAAGACCCTATGGAGAAGATCGTCAACAGTCGATCGTATTCCAGGCATAAAGCTACGCCTAGATGGGATTCTCTCAGTACAGAACTATTCTATACAGGTTTGTCACAATGGGGCACTGACTTTGATATGATCAGCAGAATGTTTCCTACACGTACAAGAAAACAAATCAAGAACAAATTCACAGTTGAAGAACGAAAGAATTCAGCGTTAGTGACTCGTGCTCTCAACACGAAGTCACCTATTGACATGCAAGAGTACTCTAGAATGTCGGAGACTCGCTTTCGTTCCATTGCTGAACTTGAGCTGGATTTGGCTGATTTGAAGACAAAGTTTGCCGCAGAAAGAGAGGAAGCGCTAAAGGAAGCACAGGAACGTAAAACAGAAGCTTTCGACAACTTAATCACCCAGCCAATTGTCCTCGATCTCAAAAAGAAGTCCCGTCGACGAGCGGCAGACTCAGGGATCGAGATCGTTGGCAACATCGATGAAGTGGAGGCGGAAGAGAGAGAAGCTCGAGCGCGAGCTGCAATGAGCTCTGATGACGAAAACGAAGGATAAAAATACTGGAGCATCTGCTGATGTAAAAAATCATTGTTATAGCGTTGGCATTTGTAGAGATTCCGAAATATGCTCGAGTGTGTACCTGCTTCAACCTCAATCCTCACTTATGTTTTGAATTCTATGGATAATGTCAAATACTATACAGGTCGATCATACGGATTACCACTAATCGCACTTTCATTGAAACTGCAGGTGAAGATAAAAATTACTCTTACTTGAACAGAACAGGAACAGTGGGGCCGGCTCATATTGACATGCCCCTGCTCTACCGGTAGCCACATCCTTGCGATGACTTGATTGACTTCACTTGCACATACACATCGATGTCGCGCCAGCTCATCGCACAAAATTGAAGATCGACTTGACGAACAACTGTCTATTGGGTTACTACAAGATTTGAACGGTCTGTCCTGATCGTTTCAATTCTGCACATCTACAACAAAACCACTTTGATTTCTAGAAGCTCAAGTTCGTGGAACAAATGGACTTTGGCACTGGTGCGAGTGAACTGCTATTAGAGAGCCCGCTCTTGAAACTGCCGCAGGAGCTTATCAGAACGAATCTGAAAAATCAGCAGAAGGTGATCGAAAAGGAGACAGCCTGGATGACTAGTTGTTTCCATCTGAATGAGACAAGCACAGAAATGCAAGAGTCAGTACAACGCCTCGATATGGCTTCGGCGCGTCTCAAGACGATGAAGCTGAAGGTACCATTCAATCTGAATTGGGTCTATACGGGTCTGACTCCTCCCAGGTAGAACTTCTGCGTCAGGAAGAACGCGATCACCTCTCAAGATCTAGAGCTCGTCTAGAGCATATGCATGCGCTTGTTGAAAGATCAGTCCAATCTGAGAATCGTCAAAATGCTGATGTCATGCGTCTACATCGACTCATAGTTGAGTATATGTTGCGTCAAGGCTTCCAGAGAACGGCTCGCTCGCTTGCCTTTCAATATCGTATGAACGATTTGCTTGACATCGACGTTTTTGTTCAGAGCAAGTCCATCGCTGATGCCTTGCGTACACAAAACACACAACCCTGCTTAGCCTGGTGTAGCGAACATAAAAGTGCGCTACGAAAGTCCAAGGTTCGCAATCTTATTGCCCCGTGGTACGAGATCTGACATTGATAGAATGCTCTGGAGTTCGAAATTCGTAAACAAGAATTCATTGAGCTCATACGACAGAATTCGCTTCAGCAAGCAATTCAGTATGCACAAAGAAATCTGGCGAACCACCGAGAATTACGTCAAAAGGAAGTTGATCAGGTTTGTGCATTACTCTGCTATAAACCAGATACACAAGTTCAACCATATAAGGTAACCAATGTAATTCCTGTAAGGCTCGAAACTGACGTGGCAGACATTATACTCAAAAGATCGCTGGAAATTCCTGGCAGAATCCTTTTTACAAACACATCACGATTTATGCAATATTCCTAGCAAGTCACCGCTGGAAGTGGCTCTTTCAGCTGGTCTATCTGCACTGAAGACCACAAGTTGCCTTGCCTGCAATGAGTCTCCATTTAGGACTATTCGTACTCTTACCTCGATGTGCCCTATATGCTCACCAGAAATAAACGAACTGGCCACGGAAGTTCCATTTTCCCACGCCGTTCGGACACATTTAGTGGATTCTTTGACTGGAGAGCCCATGGAGGGGAACAACGAGCCAGTAGTGATACCTAATGGACACGTATACGGAACGCAAAGTCTTAAAACTTGGGGCATCAAGAATTCTGTCAAGGATCACATGGTTGAGGATCCCGAATCTGGCGAGCTATTCCCGATATCTGCCTTGAGGAAGGCATTTGTGTTGTAGTACTTGCAGATATGCCTCATCAGTCAGAGTCGTCTGATTCATCGTTCTTGCGCTTCGTGCTTCGCAACGACAATGACGATGACTTGTCTGCTGATTCCTTCTTTGCGAATATTGTCCATCTTGCAGATCTCTCCTCGCCCTTGCCACTCGAAAAGCCCATGTCAGATTTCTCGTAGCCTTGTGTACGTCTGTGCACGTAGCCAGGATAATCGTGACCATTGAAAGCTCCGCTAGTCTTGACCACGAGGCCTTGACTCTTGCCTAATCCTTTGAGGTCCCACAAGTCATAAGTTTTGCTTTGTGCAAGCGTTACGGCAACTGTTCCGTGAGGCTTGATGACGTGCTGTACACTCTTGAAAAATGCAGTCAACATCTTCTGGTTGGACAGGACGTTCCTGGCCTCATCCGCTATACCTGCAGCAACATGTGGAAACATAAAGACACAAACGTCAAACTCGCCTTTCGCAAATCTTTCATGTAGTCTTGTCGCATCGACGCCATGCAAGACTGTGCCGCAACAGTCTCGGATGACCTCGACAAATGTGCCTGCGTCCGGATACTTTTCCAGCAAGGTGGACTCATCGTCCAACGAAGTTGCCACCACGTTCTCCCCATGCTCTAGATGATTCTCTACACAACTAGCCGCAAAGCTAAAGTTGCCTTCACCCACAAACAAGATCTTGTCAGAAGTGCAGAATGGTATTAGAGGCTTCTTCTTCTGTGATGCACTTTGGTAGGTGGTCTGACCCCTCGCCTCAACATGCTGGTTTACAGGTAGCTTGTGTGACAATTTGACACGCTTATCAATGGTCTGCTGTTGCTTGAGAGCAGAAGCAAGCGATTTCCGCTTTCCCATCAGCGACCACTGAGGGCTATATGCAATCTGTTCAAGACTGTTCAAATTGCTTCACAGAGTCTCAGATCGAAGAAAAGCAAGGGAATCGGAGCTCGCATGACTAGGTAGTTTATTACGAAGATTTCAAGATCGAGTGACCATAGGTAGGTCTCAAAAGCTTAAAGGCAAGAGTCTACTTGTGACAAACAGTGTCCATGCATTCTCTTAATCTCCTCAATGCTATATCTTTTTGTGCTTGTCAGAACTGTGTCGGCTCCCATATAATTCTGATCAAGAATGCTGATTTGTGTCAAGTAATGGCGGATGTCGCTCATACAAATGAAAACTACAGACCCAAAAGATCAGCCATACCCGCCACGTTACTGTTGGACTCCTTGCTCAATTGCTCAAGGAATTGATAGATGATTGTTGTGCAGAGCAAAACAGCAGTGCCAGAACCTAGAGCTCCGAGGAGATCAGAACAGATAGCGAGGACACCGATCGTGGCCCCGGAGAGCCAGGCTGCAGTCGGAATTACTCGTTTAAGCTCTTTGTACATTGATTGCTCGCGGTGACCTGCCATGACCATCTGTTGCTCCTTCAATTGTTTTGCCACATCACGAGGACTTGAGCCAGAGACTTCGATCCAGAGTTTCGAGAATGTTGCACACGCAGCAACAATGAAGATGACATAGATAGCCGTGTGAACTGGGTCAAGCAATGCCTCTTTCATGCTGATTGGAGCGCTCATATAGTATGCAATACCCGATGTCGCCCGGATCTGTCCAGTGCCTTCCACCCCTTCCCAAACGCCAAGAAGACTAACAAGGAAGTTTGACGGGAACTTGGTGTATAGCATTTGCGAAACCAAGAAGACATTCGAAGTGAGGGCAGATTCCAACATGATTGGCATCTAAGAGGATTAGCTCCGCCTTCTTGTTTTAAACACTTGCATACATTTGACGTGTAAAACAACTTCACGGGAAAAGTTCCGCGTTGACCACGGAACTTGGCAGACTTTACAGGAATCTCCACTCGGAATCCTTGCAAGTATACTACTGCGCCGAAAATGACAATCGTGGCGATCAAGTTGGACAAGTTTGGCAAGTTTTGGCGGAAAAAGGCATCCTTGATAGCACCGAATTTGTTACTTCGAGTGAAAAGCAGATGGAAAAATGCCAAGACAGCGCCCTCGAACTGTGGTCCTTTCCCAGTATTGATTGTCGTGGGGCTGAATGATTTCCAAATGATGCTCTCGCAGATATTCGTTGCAATGAACAACGAGATGCCAGAACCCAGACCATATCCTTTCGAGAGGAGTTCATCAAGTAGGATTACAATCATCGCTGCTGTGATGAGTTGTAGACATAGAAGCAGACAGACACCCCAGCCAAGATCGGAGGGCGGCCCATATGAACCCGAAAGAACGAATACGACTGCTTGGCCAATAGATATGATGAGTGCCAGAACTTTCTGCATTGTTTGAAATAGTTCTCGATCAGATTTCAAGTCGAGATTGACATCAATCAATTGAGAACCAGCAAGCAGCTGAATGAACATTCCTGAAGTGATGATAGGACTAATCCCCTATCCTGGTTAAAACGATGAAGAAAAGTGTGCATCGTCACGAACCAATTCCATTAGAGTTCCCCGATTCGAGGCAAGAATCATTCGAAGGATGAACAACGGATCAGAAGAGTCAGACGATACAATGCCATATAGTGGCACTTGGCTCATCACCAAAAAGATCAGTAGAGTCAGTCCTGTGTCGCGTCAGATTCCACAATCGGTGCTCAGCATCTTCGACGAACCGGTCCATGTGATTCGCGTCTGGAATGTTGGTTTCCTTTCTGGAGAGATGATTTCTGGGAGGAAAGCACCAAAGGGCTTGACCAGATCGAGTACTCGGAGCGAACTCATCTCGACCAACGCGTTCTGCAAGGTCTACTTTGAGGTGAGATGCTTCTCTTTTCAAGGTGCTGTGAGATATCCCTGAATTAATGTAGAGCCTTCCGTAGTCGGGTGATGTTGCGTGTTTGGCTGCGCTGGCACACGGGAATGGGTGAACTGGATAAAGTTCGGCAGTTTTCTGTGATTCTACACCTAGGCAATAAAGAAAGCGAGAAATGTGGCCCAAGCTCAAAACGTGCATATATATATATATGCATATGGGCAAAACGAGAGTGATGCGTGCTAGGTAGCTATAGGTGTAATAGCGGCACCTGAAGTCGCCAGCGTTCATGGCCAACAAGCCAAATCATGTCGAGCTAGGTACGCAAGAATCGAGAAATGCACTTGAGATAACTACTCCACATATCAGAAAAAGTCTACGAACCCAAGTAGTAAAAGTTCTGATATTCCGCCTCGCAATGCAAGATTCCCCAGTGGCCAACGCTATGTATATGCTTTGCGACTTCCGACTCTGAAAAGCTTGCTTTCTTATGCCATGACATGGCACTTCTGTGGTTCCTAAGAACTCACATCTCCAGACTCATAAGTGTCTGCGAGTGTTTGATCTTCATCACCCTCTTGAGCTGCTTGACCTTCCTGGATAAGTTTCAACAACATTTTTATGCGGATGAGACTCAGATAACTCGGCACCTGAGGTGGGGATAGCTTGATCTCCCTTGCGTCTGCAATTTCGAATGACCCACTATCGTCCAGCGCAACGGCGTCCAACAAGATTTCCGTTGTCTCTTCTGTGGTGACTCTGGATGAAACAGCTTTTAAAATTTCTGGGCTGATAGGATTCTCGTAGTCCGCAGGATAATATTGATTGATCAGCTTGTTGATCTGTCGGTGTGATAGGCACCAACATATATCGTACAGAATCTCGATATCTGCCAGGGTAGCTTTTTTTAGCTGTAACAATTTAGTCGCCTGCATAAGATGTTCCAATTGTAATGTTCCATCCGGTAGATCGTGGCTCTTGCACCATTCCTCGACACGCGTAATATTGTAATTGATTTGCAAACCTCTTTTCCAAGATAAGAAATTTCTCCTCATTAGCAAGTCGTTGAAGGCAGTTACGCCGACCAGTTTGAGTAACTCAGTCATTGTTTGTAGAATCATCGAGGATTCCAGGTAGAACGATTTCATGGCTTTGAATACCTTGTTAAAATGATTGAGAAGATCGTCCATTGTGATTGTGGGTTGACTACCTTGCAGGAGTTTGTTGAAGAATCGACTTGACTCGCTGGTAATGAATCCAGGCAACGATTGAGATTCAATTGTGGCTGGAATGATCATCTTGTGCAGCCTCTTCTTCAGTTCTTTCATCCAGGTATGATAAATATTGAATTCGAGAGACTCCAAGTCATGTTTCACAATTGAAATCAGACGATCGTATTCTTGCCACTCGAGGTCGTCCATGTCGGTATTTTCGGTGTTCAAAATATCGGTTTCAGCCAACCATACGAAAGACAACATCTCATGCACATTTGATAACCAGAATGCTCCAGGGTTGATGGCGTCTTCCCCTTCGTAGGTCATGACTTGTTGCTGTATGGATTGCATGACGTTTGCTAAAAACCGCTCTGATTCTTTGATAAATCCAAATTTCCACATCTCAGATACAATCAGATTTATCAATTGAGCAGGGAAAAGTACATCAGTCTCCGACGGAGGGCTTTGCAAGCTGGGCTGCGGTATCTTCAGACTTTGTATCATTCCATACATGATTTCATTGTTCATCAGATCATCGTCCTCCAAAATACTCATAATCTGCTCTGTGATGCTCTCAGTAAATTGATGATTGTCAGGACCACTGAATGAACGTTGGTTGATTTGTTTCAGCCCTGTTATTGAAAGATTTCTGGCATTTCGAATAGACACATCACCAGATTCTTCAGTTATTGGATTTGTATCGTTCTCTACACGACTTCCTTGTCGTCCACGCACTGACCCATGGTGACCATTAAGACTCATCAGATTTCGATCAATGTGCTGGCTGGGTCCTGCTAACCGTCGAATTTCGTCTTTCATGCTGTTGATTTCTTGCTGCAGACTTAACTTGTCACGTCGCTGTTCCTCGGCTTCAGATTGAATCGACTCCAGCCGCTCACTTTTCTGTTCAAGCATAATCTGTAAGTCGTGCGCACGTACTTCTAGCGAGTCTCGTTCTTGTTCGACCTCGACCAATCTTTGTTCAGCCTCGTGCATCTTGCGTGAGATCTCTTCATTCTTTTCCAGGAGACGATGTGCCTCGGTAAGATCGCCCTCCAGTCTTTTGACAGCCAGAGAGTATTGCCTTTCAGAACTTTGTCCAGCCTCAATAGTAGCTTGAAGTGCCGAAACTTGCGCGAGAAGTGCCATTGCTTCGGCTCGATGCTTCTGAATTTCTTGTGCTTGACTCATGATCTTCTGCTCGAGTCCCGAATTCTTCTGCTTGAAAGCCTCTACAGTGCCACGGTCCTTTTTGACTTGCCTGGCTCTCTTACGTCCTTGTTTGCCACGCGCATGTTTCTGACATACGATGACAGCTTTGCGCATCCGAGAAAGAGTTTGCCTCTGTAAATAGCCCCTAACAAGAGATTGGATGCGAACGCAGGCTCTTTCTTCCAGTGATTGACGATAATTCTTCTTGGCCATGTAGGTTCGACAAGCACACTGTACCTGTATGGCATGCTGAACTCTCTCTCGAAGAACCTGAGCATTGCGCATCGCAATCACCTTCCTAGATTGACTTTGCAACGCAATGACAACCGCTTTCAATCTCTTGTATTTGATGAACACTAGCCATGCCCGGACATGAGTTTGCAAGAGTGTAGCACATTTGTCAAGTCTGTCTGATCTCAGCTTTTCAAGATCTGCAAGCACGCCGGGCTTGAAGAATATCTTGGTGAGTCCAACTTGATATCTGGACGAATCAGGCACACACTTTTGCAAGATCAATTCTGATAGGCTTTTGTGATCCTCCAACTGCTCCCAATGCTTTGAAGGAATCAACGAATAATACCTCTCTCCAAGCTCTAGGAAGGACCATCGAGATGGAAACCCGGCGCAACTAATTCTTATTGTTTCAAGCACTCCACAAGCAGTCAATTGATTCATCACCATACGGGGCTCAAAAACCCATGCTGACTTGGGCTCATTTGGCTTGATACATCGAATGTAGTGTGCGTTCGTAGATCCAATAGTGTCCATCAGTTGGACAAGCGAATTCTTGAAAATCGCGCCCAATGTAGGTTTCCTGCTTGTTTTGCCAGGTTTCCGAGCACCAGCTTCAGTGACACTGTATTCGGGACCCAAGGCTGCCGTCAAGACCTCTCTAACGAAGGTGTTTTGCGAAGCAATCAATGCTTCTAAATGTTGTTCGCTGACTGTGTCCCTATTTTTTTCCAGAAATCCCTCGCTGTCGTATGTGACTGGTAGGGCATAATGATTGACCGTGAACGACGACTTCTTCAACTTGGGTGCGTCGAAATTGGGATTTCCCTTCAGTTTGTCTACTAGCGTCTGCCTAAAAACTTCATCACTGCCATTGCCGAGTTTACTCTGCTCGTCAAGTAAGGAGAGTATACCGGTAGAACGGTTTTCAATCATGTCAATACATGACTGATTGTCAGCGAAGTCAATCATTTCCCATGGAATCGATTCTCGCACATATTCTTCTTGTTCGAGTTTGAAAACATGCGAGGTGAATTGCTGCTGCAACTTCTCATTGGCATAGTTGATGCAGAATTGCTCGAAAGAATTTGTCTTGAAGTGCTCGAAACCATATATATCCAGTACTCCGATAAAGTTCTTTACTCGTGCGAGAACTTCGGGTGTAGCCAGCGTGGCATTGATTGATCCGACAAGCCATTCGAACAGGCTGTTGTACAAGAACTTAGAAATCGAGTCCCGGACGACGATAGCATCTTTGGCGTTTCTAGGAGATTCCAGGTTTTCCTTCAACACTTTGCGAGATTGTTTGACGATCCATTTTCCGAACAGTGCAGCATCCACTCCTAATAGCTCACAGGCTTTCGACAGGTGTTTATCTGTTGAGGCTATCACAGCATCAGGCCGTGATGCTGAAGCTGGCTGAATGTCGACGTTTCCGAGGTGCAGTAAAGCTGCCAAAAGATTCCATATTTGCTGTTGTGTATCAGAAGGGACCCCGATCGTCTCCAAAGACAGGCAGAGATCACGAAAGTCAGAAGCATCGTTTACGTTCTGTATTTTTGGGTCGCCTCCCTGATTGAGATAGCGAAAGTCCATGCTTGACGTCAAGCCGAGCTCTGCTTTTCGATCAGCGGGCAAGCCTTCACACAGCTGATAGAAGACGTGATAGTTCCGTTCCGTCGGAGCCTGAAAGTTCAGGCGCGATCTCTCCAAAAGGTATGTCCGGATTTTGGCACCAATGATATCTGCTTGGTCGTCAAACATAATCTCTATGTATTTTCCAAATCTTGATGAATTGTCGTTTCGCGTGGTTTTCGCATTGCCGAATGCCTCCATGATTGGATTAGTGGCTATGATCTGCTCTTCCGTCCTGCTCATGCCCCCGGAACGCATGCCCTGTATGGTCTTCCGAGCTCGTGGCTTTTCAGGATCTTCTACAGTTGCAAAGTATCGCATAATATATTTCGCCGAAACCGTTTTGCCAGCCCCCGACTCTCCTGATACTATGATGGTCTGGTTCTTCTTCTCTCGTAGCATACACCGATAAGCGTCTTCAGCAATACCGAAGAGATGGGGCGCGACATCAATCTTTGGCCTTCCTGAATATTGCTGTATAAAAGCATCTGTGTATAGTGGGACTTTGATGAAGGGATTGACAGCTATGAGCACTATGCCGGAATACGTATATATCTCTTGTCTTTCATAGCGACTTCTTATGGAGTGAAGGACTGAGGGAGTACTACGCATGTAAGCTTCCAAGCGAAGCCAAAGGAAAGAGACTTACTTCAGATTCGACAACTCCGTGAGATCCTGTATGGTCGGTGTTTCTATTGTCGCTGGATTTCTAAGAGCTGGCAGCCCCTCGTTATTCGGATCGTTCAGTGCCTTGAGAGACGTATGAATCACATGCTCCTATGTGCGATTAGCCTTAGCACAGCCGATATACACAGATATCTTACTCGTTCAGCTTCGTCTAAAAAGACTAGTCTGACCTCGCCATTGTCTGACACCTCCCTTGCGGTCAGGTCGCCAGAAACAAAACCTTCTACCTCATGTGGAAACCAACACCTTTGGCCTATCGGGTACGCTTCGTTTGAGGCCATGTGAAAGGGCGGGGCGCGTACCTGCCCGCGCAAGGATCAAGTGATGACCTGATACAGCGAAAAGATACAAGAAAGAGCTGGGACACTCCTGTGCCACTCAACTTCGCAGTGAACAAGTTACGCATGATGGATTTGTGTATTTGTGTTGATCTGCCTACATGAGGAGCCTGAAACTGCCGCACGGGCGTTCTTCCTGCATTGAGGCTACGCGCCTCTGCTTGTCGCTTTATGCGCTTTATAGAGCTTCAGCATTTGGTGCTTTGTGCTTGTATCTCTTATTTTGATACGAACACTTCCCAAAAATCTCGTACTCAAAATCAAGTAGGAGCTCCAGGTATTCCACAAGTCGCCTCTGCATCGTACGGCGTTTCGTTGGTGCTTTTCACCACTTCTCATCCCACGTTGAAGTGACTCGACGACGTGTCGTGTAGGGAACGGAATTCCATAGCAATTCCGCTTCGCTCGAAAAGTCTGTAGAGTCCAGGGTTCCTGTCAGCTACAATGTCCACGGATATTCCACAGAACAAACGGTTGTCCGATCTGGCGCCAACTCCCATGAACACACCAGCCAGTGTGCCCTCGAACATGCAAGGAGCTCGTGCTCCTCAGATCGCCCCAATTGATGAGGAGGGTCGTGGTAAGTCGTCACAGGCTTCAAGTGCTGTCGCTAAGATATTGCAGAGGACCGCGACAATATCGCTTCAGCATTGGCATCTAATCCACAACTTGTGTCCATGATACAGGGCAAGCTCGGTGACCTGGTCGGTCGTACGTCTGGGTACGTAGAATCTCTGCCCGCTCCAGTCCGTCGTAGAATCAATGGTCTCAAGGGTGTGCAAGCTGAGCATGCTAAGCTCGAAGCCAAATTCCAAGAAGAAATATTAGCCTTGGAAAAGAAGTATTTGGACAAATATCAGCCTCTGTATGACCGACGAGCTCAAATTGTAGCTGGGTCTATCGAACCAACCGAGGACGAAGTCAATGTTGGTATCGAGAATGAGGACGGTGAGGAGGAGAACACTGCTGAGGAGGCAGAAAATTCCACCACCAGCACAGTTGCAGGCATTCCTGAGTTCTGGTTGACGTCCATGCGAAATGTGGTTTCCTTGTCGGAGATGATCACTGCCAGGGACGAGGATGCCCTCAAGTCAGTTACAGACATCCGAATGTCATATCTTGACAAACCTGGTTTCAGACTAACTTTTACGTTTGCAAAGAACGAATTTTTCAGTAACGAAGTTCTTACAAAGACATATTACTACCAAGAGGAAGCTGGTTATGGGGGTGATTTTGTTTACGATCATGCTGATGGAGATGAGATCAAGTGGCACAATGACAAAGATTTGACAGTCAGATACGAGACAAAGAAACAGAGGAACAAGAACACGAAACAAACACGAGTAGTCAAGAAGACTGTGCCAGTGGAAAGCTTCTTCAACTTCTTCAAGCCACCTGCAGTGCCAGAGGATGATGCCAATGATGTAGCGTCTGACATTGACGAGCGTCTCGAACTCGACTATCAAATTGGAGAAGACATCAAGGAGAAGTTGATTCCACGAGCAGTTGACTGGTTCACTGGTGCTGCTCTAGATTACGAAGAATTGGATGAGAGTATGGATGGCGAAGACTTCGAGGGTTATGATGAGGACGTAAGTATCTACATGCAGAAAAGAAGTGGTAAATGCTAATAGTGGCTAGGAAGAGTCCTCGGAAGGATCGGAGTCAGACGAGGATGATGAGGACGGCAAACCGAAAGCTGACCCTCAGGAATGTCGCCAGCAGTAAATTACGGCTGATGTGATGGCTCTGCGCATTTTTTCCGACAATTTATCGTGGCGTTGTGATCGTACAAGAAATGCTAGCTCGTTCTTCAAGTTATGTGCAATGTTGCAATGTCTCTCAAGATCAGAAGATGATCTCTGTTTTGTCGTGTTTGCTCCCATCGACATCATGTAGAATCTTGGCAAAACTCGTGTGATCTAGGCTGCTGATGTCAAGACCACTACTTACATGTCTTCCCTTGCCCAATCTTCGTATTCTGATCTCTTTTGATTCAAATCTGCCAACTGTCGGAAACGCTTGGCTTCGTAACCGTTACCTCGATCTACGCCATCCCACCTGTAGCCTGGTCGGATGGAGAATCGATTCGGGGCAAAGCCACCTTGATATAGTGGTCGCTGCTGGTTTGTCTTCACAGTATCACGCACAAAAGAAGAAGCTGGGTCGTCCCAGCGCCGCTTCGACTTCAATGCAGCTTCAGATTCTGCATCATTGGCATATCTGCTGAAGCCTTCATTGCGGACTCTAAGCAAATCACTTGCACGTTGTTCCCGTGCCTGTTGCTGTACAAGACCCTGGCGCATCGATTTCTCCTCCTCTTTCTGACGTTCTGCACGCTTCATGGCTTGTGCCTTTTCCTGCTTTGCCAGCGCAATGTCAATACGTCTGCCAGTCGCATCACGATACACAGTCTCGTGTTCTTTGCCACTTGAGGTCTGCGAGGATTTGCTGTACTCTTGTAATTGCAACTCCTTGCGAGCCTTCTCAGCCGCTGCAACCTGATCCTTCGTTTGTAGACCTGCTTTAGCACCACTCTGCATGACCGCCGAGCCTTGTCCAACAGGAACGGGCCCAGTACTGGCATGCAATCTTTCCTGGACCGACGATCGATCCTCCTCAGCATAGGCCGGACGAAATCCAGAAGCAGCTTTCCGGACTGTCTTGTTGCTATCGATCACATTGAAAGAGTCATCCTTTATAGCAGTAGGATCTTGATTGCTCCAACCATCAAGATCGTCAACAACAATAGACTTGCTTTCGCGTTTCCGTTTTTTCGTTCCAGGGTTGCTCTTGTTGAGATATTTGGACAAGTATACCAAGCTCATTGCTATGATGTGACCGCAGCGATCAGAGCAGTGTCATGTAACAACCTTTATGAGCACTTGCAGAGATTGTACCCACCACTAGCAAAATTCCGCAATCTTCACTTCCCGGCCGAGAAGCTCAATCTGGCACTTACCTATTGTACATTTACATAACTAGCTAAATCACTCATCCGAATCCTGTTTGTTCTTGTCCAAATGCTCAGCAATCGTCAAAAGAGGAGGATCTTAAGCTTGTATCTGACTTGGCACACCACATGAGCAGCCATACCTGGAAAGTGTACCTCCCTATGCTAAAGCACGAGCGGGCTGCATTGCTGTATCTGGAACTTACGGGAAAGCGCTGCCGTGCGGACAAACCTTGAATGCAGTCGAGGTTCGATATTGAGAGTCGGCAAGTGAGTGCATGAGTGCAAGAACAACTATCAAAGCTCTACCATACCTGATCCTTCAATCCTAATCAGCTGGTGTCATGCTCGCTCGAACATCGATTGACTATCTCTTGTACACAGAGAAGGTTCTACAGAGCATCTGAATTCAGTCTTGTTGTCGCAACGCGCAGGTCTGACGAGACGCTGAAAGGACATTAGCGTGTCATTGACTCTTTACACTCTGCCAATCACAGTCATGAGCAGTGACGAATTCGAAAAACTGAGCTTGCAATCGAGCCCGCCGAGGAATTCAGGTAGTGTGCAAAACATAGGGTCAGTTTCGCCAGCATCTTCCGGACTCCCCACCAATCCTGCTCAAAATCTTGCCTTGGGAAGTTTGAATGCTGCGAGAGGCAAGCCGCCGGCGGTCATCTCGCCACCCATGCCTAGTGGAATGGATCCAGCCGTTCTAGCTCGAATCTCCAAGGTTAGTCTCGGAATTATTTTCGTGTTAGTGTATCACTAAGTGCCTCTATAGTTCGCAGGCAGGAACAAATCCCCGGGAGCAAGCTCGCCCGCGCCAGGAGCAGAATCAAGCCCAAGCATACCAAGTCTTTCGGTTCCCAATAGTCCGGGAGGCTTGGCTGCTAAGAGAGCAAATGTTCCGGCACTGAAGATCGGCGGAGGAGGACTCGGAGCTAGAAGAGGTCCTATGATGAAGCTGCCACAATCTAGTAATCCCGCTGCCATAGACCCGCAACAGACCGCCTTTTCGAAATATGCCGACGTCGTGTAAGAATATCTTGCTCATGTCCGACTTTTGCTAAGAATTGTAGGGATAGTGCGACTGGTTCTCTCAAGTTCAAGGGTGCCGTGTTGTCGTCCTCAGGCGTCAATTTTGGTAATGGCCGAGAGTTCAAGGCCAAGATTGAAGACTTTGAGAAATTAGACGAGCTAGGCCGGGGGAATTATGGAACAGTATGGCGTGTGGTGCACAAGATTACCAAAGTACAAATGGCAATGAAGGAAATCCGCTTGTCTCTGGAAGAAAGTGTCTTTTCCAGTATCATTATGGAATTGGACGTACTGCACAAAGCTGCTTGTCCGGAAATTGTGGAATTCTATGGTGCCTTCTTCGTAGAGGGATGTGTGTATATTCTGATGGAATTCATGGATTGTGGTTCGCTCGAGAAGATTTACACCACTCATGTCGAAGAGAGTGTCCTGGCAAGGATAACACTTTCTACAGTACGTGGACTTCGGACACTCAAGGACAAGCACAATATAATACACCGCGACGTCAAACCCACCAACATACTTGTCAATTCCAAGGGAGAGGTCAAACTTTGTGACTTTGGTGTTAGTGGCAATTTGGTGGCAAGTATTGCGAAGACGAATATTGGGTGTCAGTCCTACATGGCTCCGGAACGAATCAAGAGTGAGAATGCCCAATCAGGTCCGTCAACGTACACCGTACAGTCGGACATATGGTCCCTTGGTCTGTCCATTCTCGAATTGGCCAAAGGAGGTTATCCATATCCACCGGAGACGTATAACAATATATTTGCACAATTGCAGGCAATCACTGATGGCGAACCACCAGAATTGCCCGCAGACATCTACAGCGAGGATGCTCGAGATTTCGTCAAGCAGTGTCTGAACAAACAGCCCGCGTTACGTCCTCCGTATGCAGTTCTACTACAGCACCCGTGGTTGCAGAAATGGTCACACATCGAGGTGGACATGTGCGGCTGGATCGCACAGGCTCAAATCAAGACGAAAGAAGAAAAACTCAAGGGGACCAAGAAGCCAACGCCTGCCATGCACTCCTTCAACACGGCGGACAAGCAAGTTTTGCAGCATTAGGTCTATTGCGCCTGGCTCAAAGGACATCAAGCGTCGCACAAAACGTCCGACACGATCCGGCGGACCTCTCAAAAACATGATTATAATGAATATCTCGGAAGTATAGCATACGTTTGCACGCTCATTCACACAAGATCTACTCGACTGGCGAGTGCAGAGAAGTCAATATATCCATGCGACGCACTCTGCTATTCTCGTAGAGCTTTACATTAGCGCGTAGGCTCTTTTTTTTTTTGGAGCTGCTTGTACAATACAATGCCAAAAGATAATTAGGAAACAATTTATCTTTTTCCTTCACCATGAACATTCCGTCGTCGTCGTCTCAGATGTCTCCCGAACGGGAACTTCATGCTCAGTTCAGGTTTGGCCCCTTCGTCTCGCGGCCTTTTCGTGATTGGCGACTTTTGCGCCGTGTATGATGCCGTCGAGTTCCTGTGTGGTTTTCCGCTGTAAGAGGCGTCGCGTGACCTCGAGGATCGCGGCGGCAAAGTTGTGACGACGGAGCTGGACCTCTCGGTGCCTGGTCTCTCGAGCCTGCAGGGCCAGTGTGCGTTCGTGGTCGGACAAGGTAGGTCCGCTGCCATTGTCGTCGGCCAAGGGATCCCGCGTCAGGGCGAGGAGGTTGAAGTGGATTTCATCGTCGGTGTACCTCGCGACGCGCTCACGAATCACGTCGTGCAGTTTTGCGCCGAGTTGGTGTGCTGGGCATGGCCCGTGATCGATGGGTAGAGGACGCAGTCCGTCGAGTTCATGGAGTCGGTCATCGATCCTGACGTAGGCCACAAAGTGATGCGGTGCTTCGCCGTTACGTTCATCCGCGCCGGACTCGTCTTGGTGGTACATTTCGCTACGGCTGAAGCTATTGTGCGTCGTCCGCAGCAGGTCGCTGTTCGTCATGGCCTCGCCGCGTAAATCTGCCGGAAATCCAGCCGTAAAGTCGCGAAAAGACGCCAATTCCGTGCCCAGGACGAGGTCCGGCTGGTTCAGCAGACAAGCGAGTAGAGCCTGCGTGCCGCACGCGTTCTGTATCTATCAATGGCGTCAGTCCTTTCAAAACTTAGAACAATTACGCTTCGCTCGTGAAGATCGAAAGGGCGTTTTGAAGGTCGTACAATTTGGTGGGCAAACCAGATATGCTCGGCCTCTGACGGCGTGCCCGTGGACTTGGACTGTTCCGCATCATTCTGGTACTTGAAGAGAAAGATGAAGCCATAGTTCGGGGAAATGGCATCTAGTGATTGCGCATCGATGGAGAAGACTTCCTCCACCAGGACATCCTTGACGCCCAGATCGGAAATCAGGGCACTGAAAACGGCCGGATCCGATTCTATCGTGAGCCACGACATGGTGAGGATCTGCTCCCACAATATCAGTGCTGCTCAAATGTCACATTGCTGGCATATTCGCGCTCGGCCGTTCCTACTGAACAATTCTATCGCAAACAATCAAGCAGTTGCGAACACGATGCAGTGGCGTTTCGTCATCGGCTCCATACAAACTTCAAATCGGACACAAACATGTGCAGACAAGCCGCTAACTATGGCTGCTCTTGTTTGATGATTCTATGGATTCGCGCGACGCTATGATTCTCCTTTTTACCCAATTGACTACGAATCTCTATCTTCAAGGACATGACGTTGATATACATTCTGTTTTACCCAGACAAAGCTGGAGCCCCGAGCTGCTGCTAGCTGGAATTGGGCAGCGACCACGGGCCAAGACGGTTGAGGTCAACCACCTCGAGCGAGAGGACAACGAGTATCAGCGTGGTCGGAATTGTGAGCACCGCATAAGAATACTAGCACTGTAAGCAGAAGTCAAGGAGCGATCAGGACTTCCTTACCCAACAGATCTTTGCGATTTCTTCCTCAAAGACATCATTCAACTGGCACATACTGGCTACTTGAATGGCAGTGGGAGATCCAATGAGGAGGAAGAGCACCACAACGAATATAGCTATGTTAGTCAGCTAGAGTGTTGAGTAAATGTAGACGGGGTAGCTTACGGTCGTCGATGACGGATATGGGTGCGAAGCGAGCCAAGATTGCCAGGATTGGCAACAAAATGACGGGTACCAGGATCATTCGAGAAATCATAGCAGTCCAAACAGTCTTCGTGGAATATGGCAATGCTTCATCGCTCTCCGCCTTTTCTTGTGCCAGATTTGCTCCGAGCACCACGAGAATCAGGGGCACGGCACAATCTCCAGCCGTGGTCACGGCAGTGGTGATTGAGTTGTACTGGAATGTACCTTTGGTGAAGAAGAACTTCTGCAACCCCGGCACACACGCCACGATTAGAGCAATGATCATTGCCCAGAGCGGCGGATTGAGGAAGCCGTAGAAAGTCTTTGCAGAAGTGACAAGCGCACTTCTCATTACATCGACATAGTTGCGTTTCCGATTTTGTGATTGCAGCGCCGGGAATTGTGTCAGTTCGCCCGAATCGCTCAGTTCTGGAGAGGAATTGTGTGCATTTGGTTTCAGTGCGTCCGGAGGACTACCAGAGTACATTGGGTTTACACGACTTGAATCTCCGCCACTACCGCTCACCGCGACATCATCCCTGTACGGTTCGTCTCGGAAGGTTTCGCCATTTGCGGACGATAGTCGTGGAGAGTTCAGACGAGACTCCGGGTCTGCGAGAGATCCATGTTCAGTCTCGTCGCCCGGACGCGATTTTGCGAAAAGATAGTTGTAACCATAAGACCACCTGATCGAAAGTCCCAGTTGCGAAAACACAAGAAGATAGAGAATTCCGCGAGAGGCGACAGCTTCATCAGTATCATTTGCACGCTGGTCCCAGTAGAGACCATCAAGTGAGTAGGCAAGTGCAGTCACCAGTGCTAAAGGCAAGCTGTTGCTGTTTTGAAAAACTGTGCAGCCTATGACGAATCTGGTTTGCTTCGATGGTAGATGCATGACTCGAGATGCCGCAAGTCCAACAAGGTAGCTCACACCCGTCAGCAGGACAAACGTTATCGGCAGCAACCACAGATCCTTCAACTGGTCAGTCGATAGTGAGCCCGCCAATTTGCTCGCAACTAGACAAGGTGTGAATAGATTCATGTTGAGGTTTGATATGGTCTTTTGCGACTCCTTTGACAATGTCTTGCGCTTTGCGAGCACATAACCACCGGCAGAGAGCATGACAACCTCGAGAATGGACTCCAAAGTCTTGAGAAACAGGATGCCAAAAGGGGCCTGCGTATTGTCGCCCATGGCTGGTTGTAAGGAGGGTTTCCACCCAAGCGCTGGTATCCTCTGGTTCCTCGTGTATATGTAGGTTATTCAAGGATAGGTATTCAAGGATAGGTAAAGAGCACAGTTGCCGACACAGCAGACAGAAGGTGGAGGAAGATGCGAGGGTAAGGGAAATGACGGAGGAATCGAGACGCACTACGTCCATACGTGCGTACGCACAGGGAGAAGGATGATGCAGAAACGAGCCTGGAAATGATGTCTGCCACCAGCTGCGCCACATCCCTCTGCACCGTTGAGTGAGGGTTGGCCACATGCATGATCAGGCAGCTCGCTGTACACGTTACCGTACACGTTAGAAGGGCTACCTGATCTACCGTAGCTGCAGACCTCCGGATCGAAGGGAACACTGGAAGCTTCCAAGCTTGGAATCAGCAGCCGCACCCAACTGGCTTCAACCTTGAAGGGTCCAAGGTTGCGCCCCCAGTCCTTGGTTCCCGTCGCTCGTGCTTTTCCTGCTGCAGCGAGTCTGATTGAGCGATTGGGTGGAACGCTGACCTCACAGAAGTCGTCAGACACATCCAGCTCTCGCCAGGGATATACGAACGGTAGTCTTCCTGTCGTCCCAGTCGCGAATTTTCTTTTGCCATTTACAAGCAAGCGTTCGAGTCTTACCTACTCATTCCTGCAAAGCATTGTACAGGCTTCCCAACGACGAGGATTGGCTGAGTGCTGCTGTGCAAAACCCCGCTCGACATTGCGTTTTAGTAACTTAACGCTGCCAAGCGAAAGGTCAGTGGCACCGACCGGCTTAAAACCTTGTCGCAGTGAGGTTGCGGTCTTTCTTGCTGCTTTCATTCCTTGTTCATGACGTTCGAGCCTGGAGCTGCTCCTCTTTGCAGCTCGATAATGAGCGATATGATATTTCCGCTCTTGCGGGTGACCACAGGCTCGAGACTACCACGGAAACGCCGCCCACGACACGTCACACGGTCTATACACTAAATGTCTGTGCACCAATCGCGACTGACAAGAACGTTGGGGAGGACGATCAATGTCCCGCAGGCACACAAGTCTGCAAGGTAATTTCCGTGCAGAAACATTCAGAGGCACAAACTGTAATCGAGGTCACACCATACGCTCGCCAGGACACGAAAGACCCAGTCATCAAGGAAGTGACCAGTGACGATGTCAGAGTTCCGGGATTCAAACTCGAGATTGCTGGAACAAAGACCGCTCAGGGTAGCAAACGTTCGGCGACTGTTGAGTTCATTTGCGATAATGCCATTGACGTAGGCACACCCGAGCATTATGGCGTCGACTATGCTGGTATAGCCAAATTTCGATGGAGGACGAAGCATGCATGCTCATCGAAAGGCAACGGTGGTGATAGTGGAAAGAAACCAGATGCGGACCGTGATGCGCCTCGAAAATCGACGTCCTGGGGTTTCTTCACCTGGCTGTTCCTTATTGTCTTCATGGCCGTCGCATCTTTCCTCATATTCACGCTCTTCTTGAATTACAATCGCTACGGCCAGGTTGGACTTGATCTCGTGCCTGCTATGGACTCTGTGAAGGTAAGGCGACTGAAACTGTCTCCAGCAGTCCACTGACATCTCTAGGATATTCCATACCTATTCAAGGACTTTGCAAATCAAGTCGTGGATACGGTCAAGGGTTCAGGCGGTAGCAGAAGTGGCTATTCGGCTGTCTAGATCAAGCTCATCACACCCGTAATGGCGTCTTTCCGAGATCCTTTTAAGGTTGCAAATCTAGCTATATACCGGCCTACGTAGACGAGAAATCGATTATGACTGCGGCGATCGATCTCTGATCGCCGCTTGTAGCATACAAGTCTTGCTGATGTCGCTTGTCAAGGTCGTCCAGCTCTTTTTTGATCCGGCTTCAAGTCAGGTCTAACATGGTCATGACAAGAGCACGCATTGTGTCGGCATTCATAGACTAACTTTGCAGCTGTTTGTGGTGATTTTGCCTCACATGTGGTTTGCAACACCAAATAGTCATTTATACTACCATACAGCTATTAATTGTTGAAGCAGTATCTCCTGACTTGTTCTGACTTCAGTTGTGTTTGGAAAGTTTGTAATTCGTTGAGCTGCCAAGCTCATCTGGCCAAATTGTCATTTGAGCATTGTCTCGTTAGGCTACACGAATGAAAGGTACTATGATTGATGGCACGATCCAGTGGTCTGCCCGCGACGAGCTGCACACGTAGCTAGAGAATAACTTCTACCGACCTTCCAGCTGGACATCGAGTTGTGCATGGCTCCCCCACGAACGCTCCAGAAGAAGGGCGGGCCGGTAGTTCTGTGGCTGACCAAAGGGCTTGCCATGATGCTCAGACGCCCGCTATGCTCGCGATCCCGAGACGTCGCAGCGACTGACTCCTGCTTGAGGAGAACAAATCATCATACATTAGCCCTGCTCACGCATAACTTCTCATTGATTGGGGTTGCAAATCAGGTTGTCACTATGAGCGCGCAAGTCAAACTCAATTCGTTCGTCCACACTACATGAGTCGCCTCACAAGAGTCGCCTCGCGAGGTTCTCAATCAGCGTTGACCATGATAGGAGCGACAATGAGACTTTCACAGTGGATCGCGAGGTGGCAGAAAAGTCAGTACTCATCAAGAATATGATTGAGGACATAGGAGACTCGGACGAAGCGTAAGAAATTGCGCGTTGTGAATGGCAGCGGATGCGAGACTGACACTTTTAAGCATTCCCTTGCCAAATGTCAATGCAAATGTCCTGAAAAAGGTGATTGAGTGGTGCGAGTGTCACAGATCCGACCCTGCACCAGAGACGATCGACGAGGGTTCAAACATGATGCAGAAGAAGCAGAGCTCGACCGATATGAGCGAGTGGGATCAAAAGTTCATGGCTGTCGACCAGGAGATGCTATTTGAGATCATCCTGGCAGCCAATTACATGGACATCAAGCCTCTCCTCGACTGTGGATGCAAGACCGTAGCAAACATGATCAAGGGCAAGACTCCAGACGAGATTCGAAAGACGTTCAACATTGTCAAGGACTTTACCCCAGAAGAGGAGGCAACAATTCGACGAGAGAATGAATGGGCCGAGGATCGATAGATCGCTCTTTCTCCTTCCAGCTCGCCATAAGGATTCTTGTTCGCACTTCTAACACATTTGAACCACTCACAACACTTCGAAGCGTGCTATATTATCTATTAAGCTTCGCATTTACGCACATCTGTCGAAGACATCGTCATCTTCTTCGGGACAAGATTCACTCTATTGCGACGTGCAAGCTACACGTATGTATGGCACTACCTCTAGTTTTTGTAGCTCATAGCACGAAACGATTCTGATCTCCCATGCTTAAGGTGCTCCTTAGCGTCCTACAGATTTCATGCCCGCGACCAAATGGCGTGCAGTGTAAGTGTCTCTACTTCACTCCTCTTAGAGTGACCCTAGCACTAGTAAAACATCGTCTCATTGGTGCTGTGCTTCGATTCGCATATATGGGATGCTGGTCCACAGATGCCAGACCCGGCCTGGCAGCATGAAGCATGAAGGCAAGGAGGTAAGCACACGCACGATTACCGTTTTATGGCGACTAAGTTCAACTTGAGGCAACATAAATCAAATCTTCCTGCCTTCGACCATAATGACCTTTGAAGATTAGTGAATCATGACAGCCTCCAAGATAGCTGAGCAATTACATGGTAACCTAATGACAATCAGTAACAAGTCGAAGAGACTTGCTTGAGCATCATACCAAACTTGGTCTTGAGTGGCGGATCATTGTAAACAGGCTTATCAGTCGTACTTGGCTGCAGCAGGAAAGCCACCTCTGCAAAAGCACCGATCCTGCATTTCATGAGGACTTGGAGCTTCGACCTTGTCAGGATAGTATGTACATTTGTTGACGGGTCTGCCAACCAAGAGACCCGCCTGCTTTTGCCTTGTCTTCGGACAATTCCGAAGCGACCACGTTGAACTTTTCCCCGGCCTTTAGCCTTTCGATTGCCTGCAATGCCTTGCTTTGCTTTTCACACATGATGTGCCGAACATTGACGCTGTTGGCAACCTTGAGTTTTCCGTCATCCTTGGCAGCAGCGCTCTTTTTCGGCGCCATCGTCACCGCTGACCGCGTTTTAGGATCTCTGCGTCGTTCGGATGACGCTGAGCTCTACATGAGCAGCTCTCGTGGCTGGCAACGTCAGTCTTCACTGCCGGCTGGAGGCATGGAAACAAATGGTCGACGATGCACCACCAACCACCAAAAATAGTTTAATTTGTGGAGCTCAAATCTCCACAATTCGCACAAGCAAGCACAAGCATTGTTGATGAGTACTTGAGGACTCATCGTGCTTCACCCTTCTCGGGATCCTCCTGCCAGACGAGCCCTGGTCGCGCCGTATGAGTAGTCGAAATCGTCGATTCTTCGACGATGATGACGAGGACCAGAACGAAGCGATCGATGGGACAGATGCAAGAGGGTGGAGCAGGAGTCGGCGCACGAATGGCACAATAACCCGCGACCGCAGGAATGGAGTCTCGAGGGACCCACTCTCTGAGGTCCGTGCTGTCGTGCAGGAGGACTGGAAGGAGACGCTGGACGACAATTTCCATCCGATCACTCTGGCCTTGGACATGCTCGACTCGAGTTCACTGGGTCGTGCCCGCGAGCTTGAGCACTTCAAGACTACGAATCAACAGATCGAACAAGCATTGCAGAGCACCGTCAATGAACACTTTCAAGGCTTCAACGCATCCGTCGGTACCTATGGTCTCGTGACGAGCTCAGTCAACGAAAGCAAGAAGCAAATCAAGAGTACCCGAGACGCTTTGCTTCGTGCTAAAGTGCAATTGTCTTCGAAACGAACCGACTTGTTGGACATGTCGGCAAAGTCCGCTCAGTACCAAGGCATGATCAAGCTGCTTCGCCAAATGTGAGTGGCCACTGTCCCGCTCTAATCGGACATTCGACTGACTGTTGCAGCGCAGAATTACAAAAGTTGCCTGAAGAACTGGAAGCACAATTATCTTCGAAACGTTTCTTACAAGCGGTCGGGACACTGAGCAATGCAACAAGTATGGCGAATCGCGAAGAACTTTTGGAGGTTCCTGCCTTGAGTGATCTGCGGCAGTACCTAAAATCACAGGCTGTCGCACTAGTCGAAATACTTGTCGAAGAATTGCACAACCACCTCTATCTGAAATCGCCTTACTGTGACGGACGTTGGGCCGCTTATGTTGACGGACAGGCCGACCTGCCAGTTGTTGCGTTGGACAAAAAGCAAGAGCCTGGAGAGAAGAAAGCTCGAAAGCACAGTACTATTGGCCGACTAGAGTTGGAGCAACATCAAATACGGCAGGTCCTCGAAGAGTCGATGCCAATAGCTGCCGAAGCAAAGAACCCCGAAATTGATTCTCTGGGCTACATTGTGATTCTGATTCAATCACTCTTCTCCATGGGAAAACTACCTTATGCTCTTGAAACCATGGACCAGAGGATCTCAGTCGAGATTGCCCAGGTCGTCACTCGTACCAAGAGTGAAGTGAAAGCGCGTCATCGTGCAATGCAAGACTCAGTGCCGATCTCGGAGGATTCTCTAAATTCAGAGGCACTAGAAAACACTCTGGAGCCGTTGAGAGACCTGCTTTGGACCCTGTACTCAAAGTGGGATGCTATGCTCCAAGCACACCGTGCTCTATTCGATGCCGTGGCTTCGTTCTCTGATCGCCAGTTCGGAGACAAAAGAACCTCACAACATAATAATGTGTACGAATTCTCCATCGTTTGGCAGCCGCTTGAGCACGAGCTCAAGTCACTACTCACTGAATATCTCTCCCTGAAGTCCGATCAAGTTCATCGCAAGGAAGATAAACGTGTTAGTAATTCACTTTTCGCCAACCGAGCTGGGAAATCGAACAGTCTATTCAAGATCAGTGAGGCACACTCAGTCAAGGATCAATCAATCTCGCTGGAAGAACACGAACTGCGAGAGATGCTGCAATCCTCCGTGCCAGGACTACTTTCCGAGAGGAGTGAGCAGGTTCCAAGAAGTGAAGTGTTGACGCGCGAGACAAGTTTACAGCAGCTGAAATTAGCTCCGAGCACGCCTTTCAACATTACAGCGGTCTTACAGCCAACCTTGGCATTTCTGAATCGTGCAAAACGAATTGTGCCAGAATCCTCCTCGCCGGCACCGAGCAATCTCTCTTTGTTCCTTGACGAATTTCTGGAGCACACTTACTATCCACAACTCACAGAGAACGTGGACGCACTATATCGCAAGGTGGTCGAGGGCAAGAACATCATTCTCGAGACTACCAGCCTCAAGGGTACCGGACATCAGAAATTCCAACAAGAAACTGATGGTCTTCTCCTTCTGATAGATCGTCTTGGTTCAGTGTTATCCTCGATACCCTACAGGCAGTCGGTGTTTGCGCAAACCGTGCTTGGCATTGTGGCTAATTACTACCAAAAGTGTGCGTCTTGGCTGGGTCACTTGACTGCAAACGAATTCCCTGACGCTCATCTCGGCGCACTGAAGCTCGGATCTTCGTGGGCGAATAGGAAGGAGATTCGCGAATTGTGGCAGGCTTACGATTACGAAGCCGCTAATGAAGTTGTCCTATACGAGGCACTCGCAAGCGAAATTACCGTGTTATTCGAGATCAAACAGAATTTTACCATCAAGGCTGAAGATCTCTTGCAAGATCCATCACAATTTCAGAGCTTGGTCAGTCTCTATCAGGCCGTTACGAAGTTCGAGACAGCTGTCAAAAAATTGCAGTCGGGCACAAACACACAAACACAGCGTGCCATCGAATTCTCAGGAGAAGCTCACGCCGCGTTTGGCAAGCTCCTCAGTTCTTGGGACAGCCTTGGGCGCTCCATCTTGATTGTCATCAGAATGGAATTGCGAGCTCACGTCTTGTTCTATCTGCAGGTCATCCTCGCGCAGGGCAATTACAATATTGAGGAAAAAGCAAATGAGATTGACAGTTTTGTGGTCGACCTGAACTCGGATCTACTAGCCATTTGTACACTACTAAGAGCCACGACCAAGAACGAATACCGATTGTTGATGGCGGGCCTGGCCAAGCTGATTAACGAAGTCCTCATAGAGGATTCGTCCACAATCGCAATCATGACAAAGCACGGTGCCGAGAAACTGACCTTGGGAGTATCCGCCTTGCAACAAAATCTGCGAAACCTTGTCCCCGATCCTGCAGAAGCGGATCTTTCGCGAGCAGCGAAATTCTATTCTCTTTTCCCATTAGGACCTCGCGGACTCACGGAGCAAGCGAGCACCGACGCCTCCTTCGACTTTACGCATGATCAAGCTGCAAAGTTATTGACGCTAATGTACTCTGTAGATCTCGCCAAAGAGTTGAGTCAGCGCAACAGTAATCGTGACAGCATGACAGCCAAACGCAGACAACTGAATGAGCATTTGGCAAATCTGTCCTCGCAAATGCTTGCAGTAACGTGAGTCTGTCACTATACGGGAGCAATCTCAGATTCAGCGATGCGCCTAGATACATCCAGGCATCGGCACGGTGTTGATGCCGATATACATTCATTTCGAGTCTATCCACGGAGGACGTTCTCTTGAGTATGTGCCTCCAACCCGGGGACCTTTTCACGATGCTTTGCCAGACGTGGTCAAAAAGTAGACTCTATTTCAATCTTCAACTTGCGTTGAAATGAATTGAGACACCTGCCACGGATGGAGCATCAACATGGGCAGTGCCAGTGCACAAAACTGTACGACTCTAGCAATGCGAGTTTCGATGATTCGAGTTGTTGTCGTTGACAAGCGTGATCACTAGGCGCGCATCTGCTCACTTCGCACTTATAGCATGACACTGGCGGAGAATGGGACACCTGCAACTGAGACGAAGAATTAAAATTAGAAATTAATGCTCCATAATTCGTAATAGCCCTTACATGCCCGGTCAAATTGGGACCTGTGCGAATCCTATACACCCAATGTCATCTTGTACCTCGATGCAGCCGTGACCTGAAACCCAAACAAATGCCCGCTAATTGACCACCCCTACATAACCTTTCATGCAACGCTCCTTGAATCAAATGTACAATGTCGGGACTGCCACTGAGAAGATCACCGCATCGATCGTAGGGTGACTTGGCGGTTCGCGTTTGATTTGGCCGACTTGTGTGTATTTGACGTCACCTTTGTCGTCGTGGCCGTGCTGATTTTCTTGCCACCCGATGGAGCAACGTGCGACTATCGACACAATCAGTCACCAATTCACTCCGTCCCTTGACATTGATGCCGCTCACCGTGAATTCGTAAAACGTCTCTCGTGAAGACCCCGTCGTGGAGGCCGAAGAGTCAGCGCCGCGAATTTCTCGAAGCGGCCTCCGCGGTCGTTTCGAATTGGCGCTGGCAGGACTCGTTTGGCCTGTATTCTCCTTGTCGTTGAAGATGAGGTATTTTGTGCTTGACATGGCTGTCCGTCGTGTTGTACTCCCAGATACTCACACTCAAAGACACCTAGTAGGATCGCCTTTTATCCACACGGCTCGATCCAATCGAGGAAACCACGACTGAACAAGTCACCAAGAAATTGACGAGCCCCTGACGACAGCGTGCAGAGCAGGGTTCCAGTTATCCTTTGGTCAAGTACAAGTCTAGTGGGTGCATGATGCAACTTTTGTGTTTCATGGCAACCAAGTTATTGCCCTATCGATCCGAGACTAAACGACCACCGTTTCCGAGAGGACAACAGAGAGCACAACAAATTGAAGAATCACTTGCACAATTAACCATCGCATCATAGTCTCGCGAATTGCTCTCTTGAAAGCCTTCCTACCGGACACATTCCACGATCCGAAGCATCATATATGTCGTACGAGCAAGACGCAATGACGTCTCCCATGGTCGCCCTGATGCGCGAGTGCATCAACACGCCATGCAGAGGATCCGATCTCGGCGCAAACGATCTCATCACCGTAGTGCGCCAAGAATACGACTCGCCCTTGAAGAGGCCAGCGACAGCAACGACGGGCACAAGTATACGGACGGGCTTGAGATCCGCCAAAAAATCCAAAGTCGTGTCATTCGAGGACGCACCAATGATGACGGCACTCAACCACAACAGCGCAAGCGCACGGAAACGACGCAATGCCCACTTACATGATCCTGCCGCGACATTCTCCTCTCCGCGGAAACCACTCGCCAGCATCAGCAATAACGAAAACGTGCGACTTACCGCGACCGAGAATGGCGCGATGGCGAAGAAAAAGAAGCAGCAGCAGCAGCAGCAGCAGCAGCAGCAGCGCGTCGCACACGACTCGGAAGTCCTCGAGCCACGAATAGACAATGTCTCCTTGGACAGGCCGGCGTCGACGACGGAGCAAGACCAAGCATCGGATACAAAAGTCGCGGCCATGGCATACGAGATTGAGGAAAAGGACCAAAAGATTGCTCAGCTGACCGCACTCGTCAAGTTTCTCTCGGCCGAAGTCAAAATCTACACGCAAAGTCTCGAACAACAAGTCGAGGCACAAAAGGACACCATTGCGGCGCTCGAGCGTCGCGTCGGTGGCATGAATAATGCATGACATGATTGAGATATTGTACAATTACCCACGCTATGAAAATGAAACCCTGTAAAGTATTCCCCCCATTCCCAATACATTGAGCAGTTCGTGGGCATGACAGAAAAGTCATACCGCAGCGTTTGCCAGTACTTCTCTCGCCCGGCGGACGCTGTCTTGCAAAGACGACAACTGCCGAGGGACAATGTCACGCTCAGGTGCAGGTGTATGGGGTATGTACGGCGCGACTCGCGTGACTTTTGTGTCGTAAAATGAGTTTCGAAGGACCGGTAAAGGGCCATTCGGTGCGACGGGGATGGCGGGTGCTTGATTGATGCGGTCTTGTTGTTCGCGAAGCGCGGCTCGATCGATTCCAAGGGGACTGATGCGTGTACCTGTATGTGATAGCATTCGTTCCAAGCAATCATCAAACTTCACTATGTCGTCCATGGTCCCTACTGAAAGCACTTCACAGTGAGTGACGGGCGACTTGCGGTCTGCCAGAATTTGTGGAATCATCATTGCCGATGAAACTTGGTCTTTCTGAACGCTTTCGAACGACAAAAGAAGAATGGGAAATGTCCGGTCCGATTCGTCGGCTATGCTTTGAAGGAGACTTAAGAATCCCTCACGATCCTTTTGTGCATCACTAGAAATCTGAAATACGAGGGCACCTACACCGCGCAGATCCGGTGACGATTCTCCTAAAACAGTGATTGACACCACAAACTCGTGGCCCTGAATATCTAGAGTTCGAGCATCTTCCGTCATTCCAAATTTCGTCTTGATCCACTGCTTGCTAGACGTTGCAGACAAGGCAATCAGAAACTTCCAACTGGTTGGGGTTTCAGCTATCTGAACATTCTGGAAAAGTGATGCAAGATCGAGCGGCGCCCAGAACCGACGCGCAACGTCCTGTGCGTGTTGAAGGCTTTGAGTGCTGACGGAGCTGATGCTCGCGATTGACCTGCCCCGTTTGCGGGATCCTTTCGAAGAATGATTCATGTGTAGAGCTCTGAAGGCGGACTCGTAGTCAGCCTGCCGTTGAAGCTCGGCGACGGCTCGCTCGTGCGCTTCCTTGCGACGTTGTTGCACCCTTGCACAGGTGGCCTTAATCTGTGACCAGGCATAGCGTCGATCATGCAGCTTCCTCCAATGTTCTGCATATGTCTCAGAAGTCAACTTGTGAATTTGATTACGCAGAAGGTTGATGTACAGAGCTTGTGACAACTCTTCAATTATCCTCGTCTTCTCTTTCTCTTTTCTTGCATTTTGAGTGGCCTCAGCATGTGACCTTGTTTTGACTTGTTCGCCATTCGCGATCTTGTCATCTGCTGATGATTTGGGGCTCGCTTTGCTAGACATGGAGACCAGCCTGTCCATCCTGACTTGGTTCGGATCGTCTTTCTTAGCACTAGCCTCGTTTTGCAATTGAGTTTTTGGCTTAGCTATGGACGCTAAGACCGGCGTCGAGAAAGTTTGTGAAGCAATGACCTGAGCCTTTGTTGGCGTCGAGATCTGTGCCTCTGGTTGCATAGCTGTGATACTTCTGTCTCGAGCATCGGCGTACAGTTTTGGCGATGACATGCTTGTGCTTGGCGCATCCGCGACCTTGATTGCGCTCCTCTGTCGTGACTTGGTGCTCGGTCTGAAAGAGCTGTCTGCTTGGACTTTACCATCAATAATCTCAGCGAATGAGAGCGTATCACGTTTGTATTCGACTAAGGTCCTTGAGAATTTCTGCCTCAGATCCGGCCTCGATTCTGGAGTTGTGAGTCGTTCGCTCTTAAACTCCGGTTGCATGCATACCATCAAATTGACTTGATTTGTTCAAGATAATTCGTTTGATTCCTTCTTCATCAGGACGAACGACGACGCCATACTGTTCACATTGTAATTCAACCTCCTCAAGCTCGTCAAACCCCAAGATGGTGATGAGCTCGTCTACGCTCGGACCTTTTACGGCGGCGATGAAGGCCTTTCTCATGCTTTTCAGAGCGCCTTTACGAACCGAGTTGAATTGTGTTTCGCATAGGCATGCCATGAGATAACTTGTTTGTGCATTTCGAACTAGCTGGAAAAAACGGGAATATGCATTGAACGAGCCCTCACTATTGGGAGGCTTGAAGCGTCCTACTTCTTCATTCGATCGTTGTGCATACTTATACAGACGCAGGGCATGAGAAACTGCAGAATGTTTCCGAATATGTTTGGGTAGAGTCTGAGCGTACCTCAAGACATCGGGATCCCGCAATCGAGTGATAATATGGTATGCTCTGAATTCTGCCTCGTTGTCATAAGTGTAAGAACCATGTCTCTGATCATCATAGTATTCAGCCAAGGATTGCAGCGCTGGTTACATGTTAGCATAGTTGGAATACTTCTGATCGAGACTGACTTTTCCGGAGCTGTTCCATTTCCTGATGAGCATCGAAGCCATCGATACCACACATCTGATGCAGACTCAAGATATGAAAACGTACTATTCGTTCGTGACATGCAATAGCTATCGGGCCTCGCTCGTTCTGCAAGGTGAAATCTTGCCGGATAGACCGTGTACGGTCTCGTACGAAACCGTGTGTATCCTTGTCGAGTGGTTCACATGCGGAAACAATCTCTTGTACGAGATAGTCCAATGTTCTTGCCAAGACTTCTGGAGGTCGCACATCAGATGGCAAGGCTTGTTCGTTTCCCGCAGCTGGTCTGTGAAAAGCCTTCACGGCTAGATTCTTGTCGATTCTATTAGTTCTTGGATTGACTTCCCAACGCTTCACGTCATTTTGAAATTCGCGCTGCTCACGCTCGTACGTTGGACACATGTCCATGCATGTACCTCGAAAAACGCGTGCATCCTCCAAAGCCTTTGGTTTACTTGGATCATCGATAAGTCCACGATGAATAGCATCTAGCCTTTCCTGTTCTCTCAAGACTGTAAGTTCTGCATAATTGTTGCCAGCTGGTCCGTCGAATGTCTTGCTGGTCTCAAACCGCTCAGCCTGAGGCTCCATAACGATTGCCATTGTGGATGAAGCCCAGATCTCACATCTTATGCTCGAGCATTGGGCCTAAACTAGGTGCATCTCCCGTCGGGAACGCTAAACTTCACGACCGCATTTCCCTGTCGTTACCAGATAGAGCCGAGTCTTATAAGTTGAAGTGCAGGACCTATTGAACGACCTTACACGATTCTTGAGCGCTGCACAAATGCAGCCACGTCGTATCTGATCGTGTAGAGACAACCGGATCGACCGTTTTGTGGGACAAATATTCTGTTTCGTCCACCGAGTCGATGATGAATGCCTCGAGGCTTCTCTCACTTGAATCGAGTTCAAGTCTGTAGAAGACTGCGTTTGTCCCGTTAGTACGAGCACAGACACATATCAATCATGTCTTACTCGGTATTCGGTCTCGGAAATCCTCTTCTGGACTTGCAAACAAAATCGCCGGAGCTTTTGGAAAAGTATGGCCTTAAAGCCAATGATGCAATCTTGGCTGAGGAGAAACATGAACCACTCTATGACGAAGTTATGAAGAAATCCGACGTGGAGTACACTGCCGGTGGTGCAGCTCAAAATGCACTTCGTGGAGCTTCTTACATGATGGCTCCGAACTCAACTGTATATGTAGGATGTGTTGGCAAAGACAAGTACGCAGAACAGTTGACAGCCTCAAATGAACGGGAAGGACTACGAGCAGAGTACTTGGTGGATGATACCACTCCAACTGGTACTTGTGCTGTTATTCTAAGCAATAATGATCGATCACTTTGCACTCGTCTGGGAGCTGCAAACAATTACAAGCTTGAACATCTGAAGTCTCCCGAGATTTGGAAGTTCGTGGAGGGTGCCAAGTTTTTCTACGTAGGTGGATTCCACTTGACCGTTTGTGTGCCTGCTATCTTGGCACTTGGTGAGCATGCTGCCGCAAACAACAAAGTCTTCATCATGAACCTATCTGCACCATTCCTTGCACAATTCTTCAAGGAGCAAATGGACTCAGTAGCCCCATACTGGGACTATTTGATTGGCAATGAAAGCGAGGCTCTGGCTTATGCTGAGTCGCATGATCTCAAGGTAAGTTTGTTATCGAGTTATGCTTCCATAGCTGATCTGTTAGACCACTGATATTACCGAAATTGCAAAGCACTTTGCAAAGCTGCCAAAGAAGAACACTCAACGACAAAGAATCGTGATCATCACGCAAGGAGCTGAGTCTACCATTGTTGTTCAAGCTCAACAGGAAGGAGAGCCCAAAGTCAACACATTCAAGGTCAACAAGATTGACCCGAGCAAGATCGTAGACACAAATGGAGCTGGAGATGCTTTCGCCGGTGGTTTCCTGGGAACTCTGGCCAACGGAAAGACTCTTGAGGAGTCTATCGATGGTGGACATTGGCTGGCAAGTGAGTCCATCTCTCTGATGGGTCCAAATGTAAGCGTTCTTGACTCACATAACGTGTCTGGTGCTAATTGCTATCAGTTCCCGATTCCCAAAAAGACATACAAAGCTTAGAAAAGGTGCTCGTTTGTGAGGCTTGTCCACGCAAGAATTTCAACCTCAATGAGTATGCTTCACCATGACCACGAACAACTGTCACGAGGGTGGAATACACAAAATAGAAAAGTGGACGTGCTGCATTCAACATGGAGCGCGGCGCGAGAAGAAAGGTGATGAACAAAATACCACATATGATAGAGAACGATGCCGTGTCGCAACCAAGAGCTTCATTTGTCTTGCCTTTGTTACGAGCTATTAAATGTACATGTACATCCATATCTTATACTTTTGTCGTTACTTATATGCTATCGCGTTCGATCTATTGAGTAAATCATGACGCTGCTCAGAACAGTCCATAAGGCATAACATGTAATCCCGACCGAGGACGTATCCATTGCGCTATGTTGAGATATATCAATGGTAACAACATATATGCATAATATACATGAGGTCTGCTGAGAACACAATGAAGGGCCTGCAAGATCAAAATGGACAAGCGAGAACAGGATTACGGACGAGAGTGCAAGCTTTAGACAGGATGGAATGGTAGATTGTTCGTATCGTGGGTGTTATAATGTCGCTATGACAGATGCCAATATCGCAGGGATTTTATAATGTATTCGCTGTCCTCCTCACTCGTGCAAACCGACGCCTACTGAATTTAAACGTCAACCTCACGTCGAGAACCTCGGATCAATCCGGTTCGTCGGGCGGCAATGAGACCGGCCTTCTGACCTGGCACCGACGAGCGAGCCATGGTCGAAGCCTTTCCAATATGCTGGTGGTTACCACCACCGTGGGGGTGGTCGACTGGGTTCATAGCCACACCACGAGTTCGTGGCCAGCAGTTTCTCTTGACCTTGAATTTGTGGTGAGCACGTCCAGCCTTGAGCATTGGCTTATCAATTCGACCACCTCCAGCGACGACTCCAATCATGCCTCGAGCAGTAGAGGGGACGATCTTCTTCGCTCCTGATGGCAACTTGAGTCGGGTCTTTCCAGTGTCGAGGTCGTGTCCGACGACAATTACGTAGTTACCGGAAGTCCTTCCAAGAGCACCACGGTCGCCCACCTTCTCCTCTACATTAGAGGCGATTGAACCTTCCGGCATCGATCCGAGCGGCAAGATGTTTCCGACATTCAGAGTAGCTTTCTTTCCGGCGTAGATGAATTGTCCAGTGTACATGCCCTCGTTGGCGATGAAAGTCTCAGTTCGAAGCTTGTACTTGTATGGATCCCTGAACACGACCTTGGCTAGAGGTGCTCCACGACCTGGATCGTGGATGATATCTTTGATGACACCTCTGATGTATCCATGTCGTTCAGCGTAATCGAGAGTTCTGTGCTGAGCGGCTCCTTTCCTAAGTCTTGTGTGTGACTTGAAGATACCACCAGACTTCCTCTGGGCACGAATGACTCGACCCATTTGTTCTAAGTCGATTAGTTTTTGACCTTTCACACGCTAAGATCAGAGCATTAGCTAGAGCAGCCTGAATCGAGCACAAACGAGAGATAAAGAGGATCATCGACCGACTGAAATCGACGCATAGTCGGGTATCAACGCTAAAGGTCTGATGTCGCCCGTTCTCTCGTTTGTCCATAACCAAAACACATGTCGAGATGCATTTCAGCTCAAATGCGCATACTCAAGCTTCAAGCTACTGACCGATTCATGAATAACACACCTGATTCGCTAGATGAAAGATTGGTGGGCTAAGGGACTGGTTGCATTCAAATAGCTGACAATGTAAAGTAGCACTTCCACACTGCCAAACTGCTCCTCACGCAGTTGTTTGCGCACCGAGACGACGAAAAAATTGCCCAAGAAGAGCTCCGAGAGCTCACACGTGCGGACACTACTGAATCGCGAATTCCCACCCGAGGATTACGATCAGAGTCTGACGGGCACTCTTACTGCATCGGGTGGTAAAAAGCCACGAACTATTTCCACAGCTTGGCGCTAACTTTGTCCCGTAGACTGCAGCTGGCTCACAACCGATGAATGACCATGCATGGCAGAAGAATACTTAAAGATCAACGTCATGTCTAGTTTTATCAGGTGTCGTGTGTCTCGTGGATGAATGTCGCTCGGAACGATGCTTTCCGGACCGATCTGGCGAAGAAGGCATACGCAAGCACATTCGACATCGAGCGCGAATTGCGAAGCCTACAGAAAAGGCTGCCACCATTTGCGCCAGAATGCGAATCAATTCGCCAGAGGTCGGTCGATTAGTATCCTTACCTGCTGATGCTCATCCTTTAGACTTCGAAAAGTGTACGAAGATGTAATCTTCTTTGACTTCAATTTTGCGCACGAACAAGATGTAGAAAACTCGTTGTGGAAAAAGGTACACCACAAGACTATTGAAGCTTATAGGTCATGCTTAAACAAGGTAATTCTTCTCCAAGTTCGAAGCTCTGCAGACTGACCAGTAGTTCAATACCGCTCATGGAAAATCGAAACCTGTTGAATATCGCAAACTTCTACAACACTTCATTGCTTTCATCAAGGATGCTTCAAAATATTACCGCAGTCATATCCAGAGATTGATTATGCATTTTGAGGTGTCCGAACTTCATTATGTGACTCAGACCTTGAAGATGGACATTCCGACCACAGAATCCGTCACATCAATGTACTCGAAAGAACTCAAGGATCTCGTGGTGAAGTCTTGCCACGCTGACCTGATTTATCTCGGGGATTTGTCTCGCTATCGAGAACTTCACGCAAGCAATAAGACGAACGAGAAAAATTGGGGACCTGCTATAGGCCATTATCAATTCGCCCGAAAATTGGTACCTTATGCTGGCACTCCGATGAATCAACTCGCAGTGATTGCTGTGTACTCACATAATGTACTGTCTTCCACTTATTTCTTCTTACGAGCTGTTTGTGCAGTGCAAGGATTCCCGACAGCACATGATAATCTTGTCCTGGGTTTCAAGCAGGTTCTTGCGCAAGAACACACTGGGAAAGAAAGCACGGTCAATCTGTACTTGTATATTGTTGCACGTATCTACCTACAGGACCAATGCCCCGACCTGGCAAGCAAGAAAGAACGCTTTGTGCAGCAACTACGTGATCTTATCATAGAACGACAAATTTCTGCAGAGATGCTAACACAACTCACTTGTATCAATTCAGGTCTGTTTTTCCTGCTAAGCAAGGCTAACGACAAGTCTATGAGTTCTCACTCCAGCTCAGTCAGGACAAGGCATATTCTCGAATTCAACCTTGAAGTCATTGGTCTGCTGCTGGCTATATTGAAGCAAAGGATGAACGCTATCACTTCGATCGGTGATGATCTCTCTGCGAATATAGATGCGGTCATCCGACGAATGTTGCCGGCCCTCAGATTAATCTCGAGGTGGATGAAACTCAATCTTCCGTTGAGTCGACCGCTCTGGACCGAATACATCTCAGCGCTAACGCTTTGTGGAAGCAAATTCCCCAGGGCGGCCTTGCCGCAAATCTTTAGTCCTCTTGCAGAAGACTTCGATATGATTGGATTTAAGCCCTTGGATGGTGGCCTTAGCAATGACATAAAAGCGGCGTTGAGCGGAGCCACTACGACGGCAAGTGAGGAGAATCTGTCGCGGATTTCAGCTCTTCTGACAGATGCGGCCGAGATTGCCCTTGGCATTGTATGAATGCTCTTCGGCCATTAGTATAGTGCTAACATGTATAGAACCAGCAACTAGCCATGTCAGGCAGCTCGCAGCCTCCAATTCGAAGTGAGAATGCAGCGAAAGTCAACAGTAGTACAAGCAAAGAGGCTCCTAGCAGAAAGGCACATATGGGTATGCAAGCTCAGCTTGGTGATATGCTCGGAACACATCAAAAGATCGATTTTTCTGCGAATCGCGAAGGTCCTGGATCTCACGTGAGCGAGCCCAGCATGGCATTCTCCTTGAACCAGATGGTGGACAGTCTAGTAGGACAAACCGGGGATGAGGAAGAAATCGTCTTTAAAGGACGAAAACAGCATGCGATACCAAGTCCCGCGCACAACGCTACCGCAACGCGCGACAATCATGTGGGCAGTCGAGATCAGTGGGCGTCCGGTCCGACTGTGAACGGGCAGGGCAAACCATGGATTTCACTACGACAACATTCTAGTACAAATCTGGGTTGAGTCGCCATACAGTAGTCCAACTGCTCAGCACATGTTTGTGTGATGCCGACAAAGAGCTCGCTTCGCACCTGACATTGTGATTGAGTGTGGGTCCGCGAGCCATGCTTTCGCGTAGTTGAAATGCTGCCATGGCGGTAGTGTTCGTCGGACTCAACATCAACCAGTGTCCGACCAGGGCAAGTCGTGGCCTTGCAGCGCAAACGAATATTTTGGGATTTGCTCGACCATGCTGCTCATCGTCTGCATTTCATATTCTGGCTCCCGGTCTTCACGAGCAAGGTCACACGCACTTAGAGATGAATGGTCAAATATTTCCTGGAAAGGGCTGTAGACGGACGCAATTGCGCTGAAAGTGCTGTGTCTGTGTCAATATTAAATGTACCCAGACTTGTGAAGGCACCTTGTCCCAAGTCTCGACTCCCTACATCTCGATATCTATTCTACATGCAATATTCAAATAGTCACTCATTCGTCCTCCATCTTGGCATCTTCCTGTTCTTCAGCCTCGGGTTCCGTGTCTGGGGAGAATGATCGCGGTGTATCCGCACGATCGCTCGTCTCGTCGTACTTGCTCTCGCGCCGCTTTTGATTCGACGATGGGTCGGGAGTGGTGTGTTGTTGGGTATTGAGGGTCGCGATCGACCCGTTGAATTTCATGGTTGCCTTTTTGTTTGTCTCGAGGTACTCTGCCCGCGTGACCCGTGTCTCTTGAATATGCCGTTCTTGCTTGGCCATGGCCACGCCCGCTCGACAGGTATATGTGATCGGGTCGTCGTCCGGGAGGTAAACGCCGAGCTCAAAGTCGCTGGGCGCGAGTGCTCGCAGGTCCCGCTCGAACCGGTCGCGGAACCCGGGAAACTTGGTGTTGCCGCCCACCAGGAGAATGTTGGCGAGGCACAATGCCTTGACCGGTTCAGAGAGGTCGCGGACGGCTTCCATGACGCCCTCGACGATGCCGCACTGGCCCAAGCCAATGTCTGATGGACGAAACAAGAGTTCCGGCACGGAAAAGAGTTCGTACTTGAGAGTGAGAATCTGCATCTCCTCATCAATGACGGTCGTCTCGTCCGCCAAGAATCCGGGTGTGTTGCGCGAAAAGTCGGGCAGCACAAAGTTTTTGTACAGTTCGCCGCGCCTGGCGCGCTCCATGTCTCGCTCAAAGTCGTCCGTCACATAACAGCAGTCTTCCTTGATTTGATTAATCAATTGGGTTTCCTCCATCATGTTGTACTGTCGAAAGGAGATCATCTCTTTCAGCGCATTCGTCAGAAGTTTCCCACCGATATTAAGTCGTTTTGTGTGAAGCTGCACGGGAACACCATTGATGACTGGTGTGATGTGCGTAAAGGAAAAGCCAGAGTCCACCACGAGAATGACTTCTTGGCACGGTGGTCTATCGGGCCCGCACAAATGACCGATAGCACCCCATGGAAGGAAGGCTGCCGGAGTACACCTGATGTACGACTCGAACTTGTACTCCTCAAAGACCATCTCATCACAATTTGCTTGTAATGTCGGAAAGTTATGTGGTGGCTCGGTCAGAAGCAGGCATTCTTTCGTGTAGTCGAGCTAGGACGAGTCAGCTTGTTGTCAATATTACCAATGTATACGACTGACCTGCGGAAACTTGTTCTTGAGTATATGATCCCAGATTGCCTTTTCCGCTTCCCAATTCGTCAGATAACCCTGTCACAAAGTAAGAAGGCGTGACCAGTGGTACGTGCGTGCTTAATACCTTCTCATGCGGCCTGCGATACTGAATCGTGCCGAGAATCGCACCGTCGTCCGATTGATCCGCTATATGTACACGACGGCTGTCCTTTGACCGAGTGATTGCATTCTGAATGGTGAAGACTTGCTCTCCATCCGAGATCTTCACCGTGTAGGCACCATTGTCAATGACCAGCATTGCAGCGTTGGAAGCGAGAACAATCCGGTGCCAAAATTAGACGATATCGAGAGTCCGTCCTTCCATGCCCTTCATTGGCGCCACTACACGATGATACGGATCCAGTCTGCCTCAGAACAAGATACCTACACGCTCTATTTGCAGTGGTATGTCAATCACATCCAGGTATACATGTACTACAGCCCATAGAAGGTTGATCAATATTGAGCCAACTCAGAATGATCACTGATCACTGATCAGCAACAATGGCCACCGGGTGAATGAATGGACTCGCGGAGACAAAGAAACTGCGTTTGTGACTATAGAACAACACCGGGAAATATGGTTTTTACAATACGAACATCACCTGTAAACAGTATGATGGCTATAAATACACTCAAAGAATGATGAAAATGCCACGCCAATGTTAATGCCAACTGCTAATGTCCCACCACACTTTGCCTCTCGCTTCAAAAATGAGAGCCGACAACGCTATTCGTATATGAAGAATCGAGTGAAGAAATGACTTGCCCCTGCCTTGTCGTGCTCAACAGCACATGCCACGATTCACAGTGTGATCAGCTATATGTACTCGGTTCGAGTAGTCGCTGCGGTTAGCCTGTGCACTCCGTGCTCGATCTGTTGCTTCGCTGTCCAATATCAACCGCTTTGTAATGAGCATGAACAATGCCTCGATGCCCGCATCTTTTTCGTCCTTGGCAGACACCTCATGACACAACTCGAGTGCCTCCTCAAACTTGAGCCCGAAATGTGCAGCGGCGTACTCTACAGACGTCTTGAATGGTACTTCTCGCGCAGCACTGTCCGTCTTGGTTAGATCGAGTTTCGTGCCTGTTGCAGAATCAGTGTCGGCCCGAAACAGAGCAAGGATTAGAAGACATACCAACTATATGTATCAAGACGTCGGCAGGCATGTTTGTCCTTAGCTCATTCAACCAACTGTGCATTCGCTCAAAAGACTCCATTGACGTGATATCGTAACACAAGACGGCGGCGTGTGAACCTCTATAGTACATGGGAGTCATTGAGCGAAATCTCTCCTGTCCAGCAGTGTCCCAGATCTGGTCTTGTCAGCGACACAGCGCGACGACGAGCGCGCCGGTGTCGTACCTGTAATCGCACTGTCGCATTGTCAACAACAATTTTCTTGGCCAGAAACGAAGCACCAATCGTACTCGCGCCATTTTCGTGAAAGGTCGAATTGACATAGCGAAGTACTAAACTAGACTTGCCGACACCTTGCTGCCCGAGTACCACGACTTTGCGATCGAGCTCATTGCGATGGTAGGAATTGTGACGAGGATGGCGCGGTCCATACCTGGGGCCGGACTGCATCCCAAGTATCGCGATGCAAGTAGAATGTCCGGCAACGGGACGCGTCTCTCTCAGCCGGGAAAAGGACGTGAACCTGATAGAGCTAGTGCGTGTGTGATGCCATGACTTGTGTGGTCAGTTGTGTCGTTGCCCTGTACGGTAGCTGCAGGACAACCCAGACTTGAGCGGCGGCACTTCAGCGAAGCCGGCGGGCAACAAGCTTCAACACAGGGGCTGAACCGTGGAAGACTCTGTGGCGGATGCAACCGGTACAGGACGCAAAAGCTACGGAGCTCCGAGTCACTCTTGTGGTTCTCGGAAGGATGGATAATCACGTCGGTGGAATAATCACAATGACGGCCTCAATCACAGTACCAGTCTACCGTACGCTTGACTAGTGAGGTGTGCCAGTCCGGAACGCACAAGCATCCAAGTGATAGCTGAGCAAATCTTACTGGCTTGAGAATAGCAAGATGTCTTGGCAGGCATATATCGATTCTTCCTTGCTGGGTACCGGCAAGATAGACAAGGCAGGCATCTACAGTCGTGCTGGCGATTCGACCTGGGCCAATTCTGCGGGTTTCTCTGTAAGCATTGAGTCATTGGATAGACACGTTGAGTTAGCTGATTGATCCTCTCCAGTTGTCGACTCCTGAGCTCAAGACGATAGCAGCGGGCTTCGACAATGCCGGTGCAGTACAAGCGAGCGGGCTCAAGGTGATGGGCGAAAAGTACCTGACCATTCGCGCTGAGGACCGATCAATCTACGGCAAGAAGGGCAACAAAGGTCTCATCTGCGTGCGTACAAAACAGGCCATCATTATTGGGCACTACCCCGAGACTACGCAGCCAGGAGAGGCTGCCAAGATTGTCGAAGGTCTCGGTGATTACTTGATCAGTGCTCAGTACTAGAAATCTTTGCACAACAATCAAGAGTCCCAACACCATCAGACGACCGCTTTTATGAATACTCCATGCTAGAGATACAGTCAAACGACAGCAACTGAATTTATAGCAAATGTCCTCATTTTATGCTCGCTTGTTCCTCCTCATGCCAAACGCTTCAGAATACCTTATCCCGTGTCCCCTTGAGCATTCTATGCTTACACCTACAGATCCTCATCTTCGACGTTCTCGTCATGCGTGCTCATCACTTGAGAGGTCGAATGGAAGCCATTGATCCTCGCCGTCGATTCGAGCTCGGAATCGTCGTCATCCTCTTGCCCTGCCAATGCAAGGGCGGCTCGCTCACCGACATAATGCAATCCATCCTTGTCCCAATCGGCGTCCTGACAGACAGGACATCGCAGCGATCGATGGAAGAACGTGTCGTAGCACTTGTAGTGAAATCTGCAGGCGCAATTCAAGTTTGGACAACGATAACCCTGCACGCATTAGACTTGCCTTGGCCAATCAAGATTGAGAGTTTCGTACCATGGTCAGAAACTCTTTACAAGCATAGCAAGATTTGATTGCTTCCACTTCTTCATCGTTTTCGTTATAGGTCTCCTTTAAGTATCCCTGCAATTCCATCAGAGTCCTGGCGGTGAGAGTGTAGTATCCCTTTGCAGATTGCTGTAACCAGGACTCTTCCACGAATTGCTTCAGCGCATGTTCTGCATTCGATTTGCTGAGGCCCACGGCACCTGCTTCGCGAACGGCATCCATCCGGGCCACAGCCAACGTCTCTGCGCGTCGCGTGTTGTTGGTCACGAACATGTAGTTCAGTAGTGCCTTGAAGTACGCAATCTCGCTTTGTGTGTGCGATGTCGCCAGTTGGGTCAGGTGGTCCGAGGTAGTATTGCACAGCACCCAGATATTTCGGCCATCAATTTGATCGATCGTACGCCGCAGCTCAAAGTCCAGGTCGGAGATGTCATTGTTGATGGTCGCGACCGTCTCGTCAATTACTGGCCTGGTGACCTCGTTCCTGTCACCGTTGTGCAGTAATTCTGCAATGACTGCTCGCAGGTTTTGTTCAGTCAGAGCATTCTGAGCAAAGAATGTCTGTAGAAGACATTGCAGGACCTTCGACAATGCCATGCAACGTAACAACCTAGGAGTGGCTCTGCGTGTGAGGTGACAGACCAGTCAGGCACCGCACGAAACAGAAGCTGATAATTTGTGCTATGGCTGAGCACATTGTGAAATACGTCCAAGACGCGAAGATGAGCATTTGGCTGAACGCGCTCGAGTTTTGGCTGCGCGCACCTCTTCCAAGGTTGACGGAACGAGGAAACCGACCCTCGACACCACACGCTCTGGCACGTGAAGATTTCCTACCGCGGCAGCCAAGTTTACCCCGGAATCTGCAAGGCGACACCTCGAACAAAGTCTCCACAACAATTCGAAAAGTCTCACAAAGAACACAGTGAGGACAAAAGCACGGCAAGGATATCTCCCAAGCGTTCTTGCTATCCTTCTCATTCGTGCCGCCTTACGAACAGATGCAGGCAGAAGACCCTAAGGAAGTGGTTGCTGCATTCTTGAGAGCCGTCGGCACAGCCGGATATGACCATACAATCATTCAGTGCACAAATTGCATAAGCGCCAGCCAAGGAGAGACTGTGTTCGAATTGACTGTGACATCGGATCTATGTAATACGCTCGGATCCATGCATGGAGGTGAACCACGATTCTAGAGTGTCTGGAAGTTGTCTGACACTACAAAAGGTGCTCTTGCAACAGCTATAGACCTCCTTACGGTGAGTATACATCCGCCAATGTGCCGATTTCGGCTGACACAGTCCAGAGTGCTGCCATCACTCCACACAGCCGTGGTAGGAATCGTACAACAGGAGCGACACCTGAATGGCTGATGTGCGAATAGACGGATTCTGGGAGCTTGCCGGAGTGTCGCGGCAGCTCAACGTCACGTATCTCCGTCCTGCAAAGATTGAGAGCAAGGTGCAGTTCAAGTGCAAAGTGATTGCGATCGGGAGGCGGACATGCGCACTCAGTTGCGAAGTCCTGGATAGTCAGAGCAAGAAACTGATTGCTGTGTAAGTGGTGTATCCGAAGCATGGACTATCGTACAGCGTGCTGACACACACTAGCGGATTCCATGACAAGGTGGGAACATGCTACAGTGATACATAATCTGTTTATGCTTGCTGACATGACGCAGGTCAATATCGACTCTCCGCGAATCTAGATATGCAGTGGAAAAGGGAACAGCTGGGATAGATGGAGGACGTGCAGAGCATCATTCAAATTGTATAGATGACATAGATCATAATCTGATCAGTAATTGACATGACCAGTTCACAAGGACGCTCGCTCGCGGACAAGGAAGGTAGCTAGCTACCTGGAATCGCCGTTCTGCAGACCTACTCGAGTAAGCACGAAAGGATGGCGTGACCGGACCCGAAGCAATGAGAATGAATCAGACCCGTCAGAACGAATTCGGGCAAGGGAGAGCGCATCATTGGTTACCGCTATAGATAGCAACTCAAGCTGCAGCAGCTGTCAACTGTCACAGCTGCAGCTGGACTCTAGCTATAGATCTCCCTACCAGCTGCAGACGGTGATGAATCAACCTACAGCTACATAGAACTACCTAGTGCGGCGCGGACCACCAGTCGTCACCCGTGTCTGACGCAGCCCTGGCCACTCACCTGATCTGAGGATTCCGGAGAAAGCCTGGGAACCAATTGCAGCGGCCCTCCCCCAAACTCCAATGGATCGTGAAATCTTGAAAAGTCCACGGCCACAGCTGCAGGTTGACACATCGGAGTACTAGTGGGAGCAATTGACAATCTTCCAACCTTGGAAGCGACTTGCTGTGGCTGGGAGGCAAGGCGGTGGCTGTATGCAGGGTTGTCCCACACCAGGCAATCAATTTCAAATGGGTTCCAGCCCCTGCAAGGTTTCCAATCTTGGAGGTTTTCTCTCTCCCCGGTGCCGTTCTGCCCGTCTCCCGTTCGTCCGTCCGTCCGTCCCAGTCCAGTCTGCACTGCCAGCCTTGGCTTCCCATCCATCGATATCCTCCTCCTGCTGCTGCTGCCCGCCCTGCCTGCCTGCCCGCACCCGTTATCCAAGTCCAGCGGCCGTCTTTTCACTTGCACTACCAGGTCTATTCAGCTCCTGCTAGATTGCGTTCTACAAAGTGAACTCTGACGCTTCACCTCCGATACAACAACTGCTACCATGACCTCTGTAGCGTCGCCGTTGAAGGACTTTAGCATCCACTCATCAGATGTACGTCACCTTGCGCATATTACCTACCATCCCATCCGACTAATTTCCTTGCAGGTCTCGATGCGCTCGAGTTGTTCACTGGAACGACAGGCGCTGCAGTACCAAGTGGACTGTGAGCGACTGACCACGCCGGCGCTCTCGAAGCAGCGTGTCCAGGTCACCGAAGCTCAGGCGGAGAAGCAGGCCAACCTGGCCGTCTGCGCCAAGATTGAGCGGGCCATCGGACGACGCTTCTCACTCCAGGACGCCGAATTTACGCGAAAGTCGTCGACAGCGGCGGCGACGAAGCAAGTCGTTGTCGCGCCCGCGCTCGTCAAGGAGTCGCGAGGCACACCATCGACTATGACCTCTGAGAAGAGGTGATGCTTTCTCTGCATCAGTACGTCTTCATCATGGACGAAGCAGTCCACGGGGTTTTCTATAGGGATTTTCAAGGTTGGGACGGATTGCGGAGGTGTATATACAAGGACACAGCTTGTGATGGTATCACGGGTGCTTTGTCTCATTATATTCTGGTAGGCTTGACAAGGCAGATTTTTCATGAATGTATATATTCTTTCGGGATGGATATCATCTGCCTCTGCACGACGAGATCTTTCATCTAACTGGAAATTGTAAAATCATTACATTGTGCATCGAAATGGCAATGTACAGACGTCAAACGGCCATGCGCATATATGCAAATGTATCTCGATGCGAGCAGATGAGATATATGTATGGCGAGATGGATATGGATATGGACATGGCTGCAGGATGGATGTCTTATTCTCGCGTGCTTACCAAGAAACTCTACCTGTGACGTTGTAACCAATCAAAAATCAGCCAGTTCCTGCCCAGATCTTGTAGAGGACGGAAGTGAGTTCCAGGTTCCTGCTTCCAACCTTGGAAGGTTTCCTGAGTGAGCTCGCGTGAAAAGTCTCCACAATCGCGAAATCGCTTCCAACCTTGGTTTGTGCCTCGTGCTCGCTCCGCATTACAAATTCAGTTCCAAGGTTGATCATGATCTACTGATCACTTCATCAATCTCAACGTGAGTGTACAGGTTGAGCAACTACCTACTGCAAGACGACGTCCCAAAAGTGATCGAGTCCCTGACCGGCCTCCCAAATGGATATTCCGACACCGTACTCCTCCGCCAATTGCAGGCGATGGAGGAGGGAGAGCACGGTCGGGTACCAGATGGTCCAGAGTGTGCCGTCGAGGGCGTGCTCGGCCGTCTGGTCGTGCCATTGGACAGTCAGGGGTAGCGCGACCTGCGAGAATTCGAGGAGGCCACGGTATTCCGTCGCCGTGATGGAGTTGATGACGCCATCCGAGGTGTACGTGTATCCGTAGAAATTCAGGCCCAGCATGAGTTTGTATGCCCATGGCGAGACTTTTGGTGCGGTGTCAACTACCCTTGAGCTCGAGGCTATATCGTCGTCTCGCGCATGTTCCGCAAAGACGTCGTCGTCGAATGGATCGTCATCGTGATCGCCGGCATCGCTGTCGTATTCTTGAGCAACAGTGGAATCGTGCTTGGAACCGACCAGTTCGTCCAGTATCTGTCTCAACCACGGCAGTGGCGCGTTGCCGATACTTTCGCCCAAGGCGGCTCCGTGATCGTATGCATTGAGACTGAAGTGATCCACCCACTCTGCGTACCTTTTCAAGTCACGATGCGAAAAGGGGGCGATTTCGTGGGTCTTGTGGTGCGCGGGAATGACGAGGATGAGTTCCTTTTTCGCTTCTCGCAGTGCCTTGCTCAAGTGCTTGACCAGATTGTTCATTTGAGCCGCATACGACACCTCTAGGACGATGCCATCATAGTTCCTGCCAATGACTTCCTTCAGGATTGTGTTGGTGATGTCCTTGACCTCGTCACGCGGGAAGAACAAGACTGCCTCGACCTCCTTCTTGCTGCTAAAGGAAATCTCGAAGCGAGGCACAACCTTGGTGAACGGGTGCAAGGATGACAACCACGTCTTATTGATCGCGTCCGTCCCTTCCAGCGACACTGACGATCCTTGTACCTTGACCTGATACCAGACCGGGGCGACGTGACTGAGCTTCTCGGAGTGTAGCGACGTGTACCCGTACCCATCCCTGTTCCAGGGCGTCACGTATGCCAGCCGCGTAGATTTCTGCTGCTGGCAAAGAGGTACTGCTGCACATTGGCGTGGTTTGCCCGGGATTGCGAGAACGTCTGACACCTCGAACGTTCGTGCCGCGATCTGCTGCAGATGTGAATCAATCTTGCATTCTCTTGCAAAGATGTGGTTATCAAACGCTGCTGCCGCCGTGGCAGAATAAAGGAGAGCCGTGAGCCCGAACACCACAGAAGACAACATTACCGTCCTCGACCACACTTCAACCTATTCCAAGTACATCACGAAGCTTTAGTTATACGTAATAACTTTGCACTCGATTGAGCTGTGTATGTATACGAACATAACAGCACGGAGCATAAACGCTTCCAGGCAATACAAAGCTCACTAGCCGAGCAGGGGTTCGCCGATCATTTGCATACCTTACCAATATTGGTGCTCAACAGCTGTACTTCACGTACACGAATCGTGGTAGTGGAGGTAATTATAATTACATTAGGGTCATGTTAGCACACGCGCGTATCAATGAATCCCTATTTAAGCAGTACTTCTATATATACTATGCTCTCTTGCAGTCGCTGAACCGCAATTCCCAACCTATCTTCTAAGCATTCTTCATTTCTAGACAAACAGAGTACCGTGAAAGGCTCGCACGTCTCCATCTCTTCCCATAAAACATGATGATCGCGGTGAGCACGACAATGATGACAAAGTCGAGCACCGCGAGTGAAATGTATGTGCCCGACACTCCAGCCGAATCTAGCCAGCTCTGTGTGACGAATGCGCCAATCATGGCTATCAAGTTGTTGATGAGCGCCACGGCGACGAGGCCTTCCAGCACAAGGTCCGGGTAGGAGTCAATCAAGTAGGAGATGGCCAGATCTCCAGCACATCCCCACCCAAAGCCGATGAAGCCGAGTCCAAGGTATGGTACCGGCCAGTGCCAGCCTCGATCAGATCCTATTCCAAACAATAACATTCCAGCGGGAGAGATAAGCCCTGGCAAAAGGAAAAAGATGAGCCGGTCCTCACTCTCGCGCACGCCACCACGTTTGCGCGCGCACCACAGACAGAACCAGTCGCTCAGTGGTCCGGCATAGAGACAGCCAATGATGGCACCGATGAGTGAGGGCACATTCATCAGGCCGGCAGCCTTGTCGGTGTAGTTGTATGGTGCATCGTACCAGGTCTCAGCCTCGGTCGTCAGATAGAATGTCAGCCAGACGTCTTGTGCACCCCACTGGATCCCGCTGTAGACAACTGCGGGCAGCAGGAATATGCGAGGAAAGTTGTACAAGAGTCGTCCGTATTGCTTGAGACCTTTACCGCGGACTTGCCGCGAGGGCGTGATCAAGGCGATTGACTTGAAATACATCCTGAGCGGGCTGCTGGACGTCATGACGGGATCATTCGCTTGTGGATGGGGTGCAATCAGTTCCTGCGCAGGTGCAGTCTTTTCATCATTAGACTTATCCATCGTTTCCTGGTTGAAGATGTGTCGGTCGTCACCAGCCTTCAGATGTCCTTTGACACCATGACCAAGGTCATCCGCATTCCGTCGCGTCTCACGTTCTGCCAGCGATCGGTAGTAGTACGATTCCTGGAGGCTGAAGAAGAAGACTATAAGAAGTAATCCGGCACTGATGGCACCCCACCAACCAATCCAGCGAAAAGTGCCCTGCCCAGTTTCAATCAAACCAGCGAGTAAAGGGCCCATGAATGTCCCCACACTGGTCGCGAGGACATACATGGCAATAGCAGACCCTCGCTGGTGCGAAAAGTAAATGTCGCACAGACTCAACTGGACCAAAGCCTCGGCGCAAGACTCGGAAATACCACAAAACAGTTGCGAGCCAATACTGTCGCCGGAAGTCTGGGTCTTGGCAAACCAGATGGAGCCAAGAAAGCCAAAGGTCAGGGAGATCATGTACTGGATGCGCCTGCCATACAGGATGGTGGAAGGATAGAGTAGAAAAGTGGCCAGGGCGATACCGAGAAAGAGGATACCGGCGGCATCGTTCATGACGTCGTAGGAGATACCCAGCTGCTCGTTCATCTGATCCTGTGCCGATCCCGCATCGTTGGAGATGGCGGCCGTGAGACCCGTCACGGAACAGACGAGTATGGTGTGCCATACCTTTCGTGCGACACTCCAATTCAGCGGATCGTGAGGCGAGTCAGTAGGCTGCGGGACCAGGAGAGGTGCTTCGGATGTGGTGGAAGATGCATCGGCGTCGTAGAGCCGACAAGTCCCGGGGATCGCTTCGTCCATGTCTCGAGCAGATGAGCTGGTATTCTAGCAAACAATCCGTGCCGTAAAAGTGACAAGGTGCACTGAAGATGCACCCGGTCGTGTCAGCGCCGTGACATGGATACTCTGGATATCAGAATCCGTCACTTCCTCATACTGACATCGCACTGCACATCTGCTGAGGAGAACGTGAAATCAATACTGGACATTAATTAGAAAACCTTTCGAGACTTTAAGGTTCATCTGATCGCACGACCAGCAGGACGGATAGATATGGGGAGATCACGGGTGGTGGCTGACAGTTGTGGAGTTGCGCTTCCCGTGTATCTGGCCGTCGGAGCTCCGGGGGCAATCTATCCCAACCTTAAGGTTGCGCCCAATCAGGATTCTGCTGCCGCTCCCAGCCGCCGCAATCTGCAGTGAGAACCTTTGAAGGTTTCGTCGGTGGCAGCCCCCAATGATGCGCACCCCTCTCCCTTTCACACTGCAGCTGCTTCAGGTCTGCCTTCGCTTTGAGCTTGAGAGCCCTGGAGGGCAGGGCCTCTCTGCCCAGACCCGTTCCGCTCTCCACCAGCGGCTCATGGCTCGTCCACTAGTACTGCACTAGCTAGCTGGCTAGCACGACCACGGTATGTTCTTGTCTTCATCACCTGTGTTTAGTAGTCGACGATCATATCCATCTTGACCCGTTTGACGTACTCCGTTATTGCTGCATCTTCAGGGTTAGGCAAACTACAGGTCTCGACTCACTCATTGCAGCTGCACAAATATGAGTCGCACACCGTCCAGGACGTTGCATACTCGAACAGAGTCTTTCGACAGGATGAGTGCGAAGACGCAGGTCCTGTCCAAGTCTGTGGGAGTCGATGAATCCTTACGGTCGTACAATTTGCTTGAAGGTAAGCGGTCAAGTTGCGTGAAATGCTCGGAATATGCTAAAAACTCCTTAGCCTTGCGATCCGGGGACTTTGGCGCCATCGACAAATACCTTTTCCCGGCCGCTGCACAGTCATCGAATGATCCTCGCTCCTCGATAGGTTCCCTCACCACTTCGGAATTCATTCATCCACTCATTCTGGCTGTACAGTGTGCCGAGACGAGAACGGTTCAATACGTGCTTTCAAAGCCCGATATCGATGTAAACAACCGAGACGCTGCAGGCAACACCGCCTTACATGTGGCTGCACAGCTCGATCGCGTCGACGTCATTGATCTTTTGATGGACCATCCCGAGATCAATGACACGATACAGAATAATGACAGAAAACAGGCATACGAAGTCGTCCGCAATGGTGACGTAGCACATCATATGCAGGTCAAGCGTGGTCAGTACATTGAAAAGGTGAATGCAGAGTTTCAGCAAGCCTTGCGTGCAAAGAATGGCAGCCTGGAAGAGTTGCTCGACAATCCAAGAGCTTCCTCGCTCCTGGATCTCAATAAGCCTGATCAGGACGGCAATACTGCGCTCCATATTGCAGCTGCCAATCGGGATTCGTCGTTGGTCAGTCTGCTTCTCAACCATGGCGCTGATGCATTTCCACGAAACAAGAAGGGAAAACTGCCCACAGACCTGACCAAGGATGACAAGATTAGATCTCTCTTCAAGAATGTACCGCAGAAAGCCATGCTTAATGCCTCGCCGAGTGATCCGATCCGCTACTCGGGCCACCTCAAGAAGTGGACAAACTACAAATCTGGGTACAAGGCGAGATGGTTCGTCCTGGAGAATGGAGTGCTGTCTTATTACCGCAACCAAGATGAATCGGAGAATGCTTGTCGTGGGTCGATCAATATGAAAGTCGCCAAGGTTAATTACCACAACGGCGACAAGTCAAGATTCGAAATTCTCGGGCCCGATAAGAACGGTTTCCACGTCAAGGCGGCTCATCCCACCGAGGCAAAGAACTGGATTTGGAACCTGAAATTGGCAAAGACTCAAGCCATCGACGCTCAGAAAACCACGACTACTCGTGATCTGACCGGTGCTCCCATGGCTGGGTCGGGGACTGCATCCGTGGATATCCCGGGCTCGTCTGCACCTGCAGCAGCATATGCACCTGTTTCCTCGTACACACCGTCCATCGCAGGCTCCCAATTTGAAACTGCACAAGCACACAGTTCACCGGACGGTGGGCACACAGCCCTCGAAGGCTATGCTGCCTCTTTTTCGGACGGCGACTCAGATGTCGATGCGTACGACTTCGAATCGGCAGAGGAACCACATCAAGATGTGTTTGGGCTCACCGCCAATTCTGCCAAACTTCAACTTGAGATGATGGATCAGATTTGCGATAGTATCTTATCGGAAAGAGCAGCCACAGGATTCGGCCTCGATCCCCGAATGCAGGAAGCCGCTGGTACTTTCCGTTCAAGCGCTACTTCACTACGTGAAGTCCTAACTCAGCTCGTGACCATGGCTAACGACAGGGAAAAGTACTGGAAACAACTCGTTGAGCGAGAGCGTAAAATGCGGGTCTTGTGGGAGGAGAACATGCAGTCGCTCGCCACTGATCAAGATGAGCTCGAACGACGAGTACACGAGGCCAATGTTGAAAGGCGAAATACCCGCAAGGCACTCAAGCAGGTTCGGAACGAGTTGAATCAAGTTCGTGGAGACACACCTGTTGCCACGCCATCTCTCGGGACTGAGAATATCAAGGATCCACTGCAGGTGCCAGCATCGGAACCATACATCATGGACTCGGACTCTTCGGACGATGAATTCTATGACGCCGTGGGATCGAATAATGGTTCAACCACCGCATTGTCCAAGACCACGTCTCATGCAAAAGCTGTTGAACCTCCAGCCTATGGGAGCACTAATAAGGCCACAATACCGCAACAACAGCCCCGGAAAGTGGAGCCTGTCGTTCAAAACAACGCAGAACTTTCAAACGAGATGTCGATGCAACAGCCAGTGGTTGCCCAGACGAGCACAGCTTCGGGATTAATCTCAAAGCAGGCAGATTCCGGATTTGAGACCGCTTTCCACGGCTACGAAGCGCCAATTCGTACTGATATGGGACGCTTGGACGATCGTCCCTCTGTATCGTTATGGGGCATTCTGAAATCAATGATTGGAAAAGATATGTCCAAGATGACTTTACCAGTAAGTTTCAATGAAGCCACAAGTCTGCTGCAGCGCGTTGCAGAGGACATGGAGTACACCGATATCCTGGACAAAGCTGCAGGCTTGCCAGATGCTGCTGATCGGGCACTGTATGTCGCAGCCTTCGCTGCAAGTGAGTATGCCAGTACGATTGATCGCGTGGCAAAGCCCTTCAATCCCTTATTACACGAGACTTATGAGTATTGCCGACCAGACAAAGGTTTCCGATTCGTCATCGAGCAAGTTTCGCATCATCCACCCATTGGTGCGGCTCATGCAGAGTCGCCTAATTGGGAGTATTATGGCGAGTCGAGTGTTAAATCCAAGTTTACCGGCAAGTCATTTGACATCAATCCTTTGGGCACATGGCATCTGAGACTCAAGTTGGCTTCCGGTAAGGACGAACTCTATACCTGGAAAAAAGTCAACACCCAGGTCGTCGGTATCCTCATGGGATCTCCGACAGTCGACAATTATGGCCCGATGATTGTGACGAATCAAACGAATGGTGCGGAAGCACGATTGGACTTTAAAGCTCGTGGCTGGCGAGGTGCGGACGCCTATAAAGTGACTGGTACAGTTGTCGATTCTCAAGGAGTAGAGAAGTGGATAGTGAATGGCAAGTGGAACGAGCGAATCTATGCTCGACGTGCCGGAGACAAATCAGAAAATACCGTGGTCTGGTCGGCCAACCCACGAAAGAAAGGCGTCCCATTCAACTTGACGACGTTTGCAATGTCATTGAACGCCCTGGACGACAGGCTGAAGCCATGGCTGCCCATCACAGATACACGTCTGCGACCTGATCAGCGTGCCATGGAGGACGGCAAGTATGACTTTGCCGCGGACGAGAAGAACCGATTGGAGGAGAAGCAGCGTGCGACAAGACGAACCCGTGAGAAAGCAGGCCTGGAGCATGGCGCCAGATGGTTCAGACAGGCGACCCATCCAATCACGAAAGAGAGCTACTGGGAATTTACAGGCGAGTATTGGAGTGCGCGAGAGCAAAAGCATTGGACTGAGGTTGAGGATATCTTTTAGTCTCCTACAGTAATCTGTAGTTAGAAGTGTACCATCAACGAGCTGAACAGTGCTAGTCACACCACAGTTGCCTCGATGTGTCCTTGAAACAGCTGCAAGTAGCTGCCATGGATGTGGTGACCTTGTGTGAGTAGTGCCTTATGGAGCTCCGAGACACGAATTTCGAGCGCGTCAAGCCACTAATCCACACCATAGTCATCATGAACGTGTTATTTCGCGTTGCAACATTGTTTATATTACCACACAATTGAAATGATAGGATCAGGACAGGCAGCTTGAAGGGTACTGAACTTTGTGTTTGATCCACGACGGGAGCAATTCCATGGATGGTATTACCTCGACGCTCCAGAACCTGGTCTCGGCACTTGGAGGAAGAGATCCATCGGAGCCCGGGAATCCATACGTCCTCGGCGACGATGGACTCGGGTGTCTTCGCGACTTGAAGCGATGGCTACAGCACTACGACGAGAAGAAGGATGTCTGGGACGTCAAGGCCGCGCTGGCTTCCATGAATTTCGTGGCGACCGACCTGTGTCCGATTCTCGCTTCATGGACAATTTCCGAAATGAACGACGAGCACAAGCGCCGGGTGTGTTTGGCTTGTGGTGAGTCGCTCGACAAGTGAATTATACAGGACGACGATCGACTGACGCCTTGATTAGTCGAAATTCTTGTGCCAGTGACATGGCCGATGGAGCTAGGTGCCGATGCGGACGAGTTCAAGTGCAAGCAGTTTCCCAACCTGAAGCTGGCACAATCGGGCTACAAGCGTGCCATGTTGTTTGATCCGGAATACGACATCTTGGGCAGCGTCATGCGTGTAGCTTTTCCATCGCTTGCCGTGCCTCGACGCGAGCGCACGGAAAGAGATCACGGCATCATCAGGCTGGTCATCTATCTTTTGCGCAATCTGGCTGCCATTGACGAAGGACGGAGCCGTAGTGATACCATCCTGGCCTTCGCGAAAGCGAATGCTCTTGATCTCTTGTGTGTTTTAGCATCCGGCATGGGCGACGAATTTACTGCTGAGGATGTTATTGTGCTGGACACAATTTACTATCTGGTTCGTGGTGTACAGGTCAAATCTCTGTTTGATCTGACAAGCAATGGCTCAGACAACCTGAAGAGCGAGCTTACAGATCTCCTGGCGAGAGAAAAAGATCTGCGGACCAACAACAAGAAGCAGGCTCACACGAGACACAATAGATTCGGCACTATGGTGTCTGTCGTGCAGGATTCGAGAAGGTTCACGGTAGCCAGTCAGACTGCCATCCTACGCAAAGTGCCTGGTAGCAATTTTGCCGATATTGAAGCTAGCAAAAAGTGGAATCGACCTCAGCGGCACATCAAGACTGAAGATGATGTGGACAAGAAGGTCCTCTTGAATACCGAGGCTCGTTTGGCTCTCGGCAATTTTGTGACTACTTTCCTGGATACTGGCTTCAATCCCTTGTTCTTATCACTGCTTAAAGCGCTGGAACATGACGAGGCTCGTGTGTCACAAGCCAACAGACTGCAATTCCTCTATCTACAGGGCTGGAGCTTTCACGCTCTGCGCGAAAAAGGACAGGCTGTCAACAAGCGGGAAAAGCGCAGCTCCGACTTTGCGGACGATGCAGACTATCGTCTGATAGCTTCAATGATGGAAAGCAGAGCGACCATCATGCTCCGCAAAATGCTGCGTGAGTCGATCGAGACGAAATTGTGGAAGGACGCACAAGCTGCGATGAATTGTCTAAAGGAGTTGTTGCTGACGATTCACTCCATGTCATTGTCATCCGATCCGGAGTATCAAGACATTGCGGAAAACATACAAAGCAATCTGTACTATGAAGAGTCTAATCTCGATCTTGTGGCCAGCTGTGTGAGAACGTACGTCAATCAATCTACAGGATATCTAGACGCGTGTACGGATCTGGCGACCGTCCTGTTACGCATGTTGGAGAAGTATGCCTCGAGCAGGACACACATGTTTGTACGAGCCAGGAGGCAGCGGCAGCGCAAGAGCGCAGCCAAGAATGCCGCCCAAAATGCTGTTCAGGCCGACTCTGACGATGAAGCTGCGGAGGCAAATGCTCGCGAAATGGTCAAGGAACGCGCCTTCAATTTTGCCAGCTTCGAGGCCAAGTTCATCAATGAGCACTCTGTGGCAACCTTTGTCTCCTTTCTCGAGTTTTATGCCGATTTATCGAGCGATCAAATCAAGAGAATCATCACATTCTTTCATCGAGTCTTTGTCAAGCAAAAAGTCGAGATTCTGCTTTATCGCATGGAAATTTTTGAGCTGCTGCATCGCATCATACAAGACAAGGTCAACCTGCCCGCGAGCAATCCGGCGAGAGTCGAGGTGGAGAACTTTACCACCTACATGTTTAAGCGGTTCAGCCGGACCATTGAGGATTGTCCTGCGCTTGCATGGGAAGTTCTCTTTGAGAAACTTTCCAAAGATCCATATTATCTGACGCACGATGCAAACAAAGCTCCAATCGAGCGCAAGGCACCCAGACCTCCAGCCGAATTCGAGGTTCGCCCTGGCACGAGTCATCGAGAACAGGTTCGCATAGCGGTGGGCGTGCTACTGGACGATAATCGTCACGAGCTACTCGACTGGTTGAAGGATCAGCTTGGCAAAGTAGTTGTCGAAAGATTGGCTTGGGATGCCAGCAATCGAGCTCGAGCAGACGACGAGGCTGCAGACGAGTTTGTCCGCAACGTTCAGCCTTCACAACCAGCGACTCCTGTCGTGCCAGACTCTGAGGAGATGAAGGTGCTCTTCTTCAAGGACGGCAAGGTACGATTGTTGCTCAAAGTGCTCGGACTGGAAAGACTGGGTGACAGGGAGGACACGGACGCCATCTGGATGGTGCCTGCGACATTGGAGGCGGACGCACTTAATGCCGATGTGGTATTAATCAAGGAACTCACACTCGATCCACCATCGTTTGAGGACGACAAGCGGGCGGCCGACTTTATTCGACGACAGGTCGTCAAGAGACAATACGATACGGACAGCTCGCTCTCTCCATCATCATCATCCAGCGAGGACGAAGACTTTGCCACAAATGCGCAAAAGACGACGACGAAGAAGAAGAAAAAGACCTTGACGAGGCGGCCGCGCGACCGTGCCGCGGTAGAACTAGATGAGGAGGAACTAGAGGCGCGCCGCCTGAAGCGCGAGGAAATGGAGCAACAACGTCGCGGCATGATCAAGTCGTCCAAATACGTCCACGACTCTGACGACGAAGACGACGAGGCCGCAAACGCCATCTTTTTCGCTGCCGAAGCGGCCCTGCGAGAACGACAGAGCATCAAGGCCAAGCAGGCCCCTCATCCATCCGCAACCACCTCTCCGTCTCTGAGCAAAAAGCGCAAGGGCCGAGCAAAGCGGGCTTCTGCCGCTGCCGCTGCCTCCGCGGAAACGCACACTGACTCTGACGACTCTGATAAAGAAAATCAATCGCACGACTCGATGAATGATTTCGAATCGGACACACCCGCCACAAGTCTCGACCGTGACTCGACCAGTCATGCAAGGAAACGACAATCCTCTGGTCCTGGCACCATGACGCACGGCAACGCACTCTTTGTGCAGGACGACTCGGACGACTCGGAGGACGACGGTAATGGAGAAGCACTTGTGTCGAAGCGCGCCAAAGTCAAGGATCACAGACGAATCGTCGACAGCGACGACGAGTAATGGTGATAGTAGTGGTAGAAAGTGGTAGTTTTATGGAGGTAGTATTTATAGCATAGCTTTTGCGAAGGCGAATGCGTCGTAGTCGAAAAAACCATTAATCACACTCGCCATTCCGCAATTGTTCATTGATTGTGACTTGGTAGAGTGGTAGAATGTGCTATGCCAGGTGGAGGGATGCGGTAAAGACGACGTCTCGCTTGATCATCTCGCGACACCGTTCCATCTTGGCGTGCATGGCCATGTCGCCGACCGTCTTGGCGGCACTCTGACACTCGCGGAGGACCTCGTCGAGGCGGACGATGCAGCGGACAATGGTACCCTCGAGCACGTCCGTCAACTGCGTAATGTTGGCGAAACTCATGCCGCGCGCCCACTCGAAACAGACCTCCATGAGTCCGAACCGAGGGGACTCTTGAAACTCGTCACCCGACCCGGCGGTGAGCACCTGGTGTCGCTCCTGCACCGTGTTGACGCGCCGCGCCATCTCGATGATGGCGGCTTTACCTGCCACGAGACGCGGCGACAGGTCCGGCTCGTTGTCGGTGCGTTCCTCAAACACAAAGGCCGACAGGAGCGCCACAATCTCCTCGCACGTATAGTCCGCCAAGGTGTTGTCCAGTATCAGTTCCGTCAGGATCAACTCGTGCGCCGAATTGATTTCGCACGCCACGCGACCCTTGAGTACCACGGAATGGTGCGCGTCGATGAAGCCTAGTTCCTGTAGCACGGCGATGCGTTGCTCGTAGTCCGGGATGAGTTCGAGGTTTTGCGTCGAGATGGCCGCTTGCAGCGCGAGAATCTGCTGCGTCAACAAGTACTCCTCGTGACAAGCGGTGTAGATGCGCAGGAAATCGTCGAGCTGTTCCGCACCCGTGGACTGCATCTCAGCCAGCAAACGCGCCCGAGAGGTGATTGTGTCGCGCAACTCCAAGTCTCTAATCTTGTCCCAGTCAATCTCCCGGAATGCTGGCCCACATAACTCGGAAAAGTGCTCCTCAATCGAAGAGGCAGCAGAATCCCATTCGCTCTTCACTCGTTGCCGCACTGCGGTGGCATCAATCTTGAGAGTTGTGTCCGTCACCCAATCGATTGCGGTGGCTGGCAGAATCTCAAGCACAAATTTTCCTCCAGTGGCCAAGTCGGCCTTCATGAATTGGCGGAAGCACGGCAAGAACGGCAAGAGGTCAGATGAGCGTTTCGTGGAATCTGAGTGCTTCTTGAGTAAGACTGCAAAGGACCGCTCCTGCTTAGTAGAGATCGCCGACTCGCCCAGAATGATGGCCAGGGTGCGTGAGATGCCTTCGGGTTGTACTATGACCACTCTACCAGGTCCGTAGAACTTTCGACCAGCAATGCCCACTGACTGTTGTATCACTTTTCTGGATGTTTCGATGAATTGTACACAACGGTTGTGGGCATCACGGATCGTCTCATTTAGCTCAGAGTGTTGTGCCTTGAGCTGACTCAGCTTAGCTTCCGTGGTAGTGACCAACTTTTGCTGCTCCGGAAGTAAAGTCTGACTAGCGTTCTCACTGAAAGATCGCTTGATCATTTCCTCTATTTTTAGTGTCTCGACCCTCAACAGGTTGAGAATCATATTGTAGGTCAACCGGAATTGAGAGAGTAGCTTGAAAGGCTGACCCAAGAGCATTGTAGACAAAGTATGCGTATCTGGAGGCTCCTCGCCACAGAGAATGATGACAGTGCCTGTAGGATCGAGACCTCTACGACCAGCACGACCAGCCATTTGTGTATACTCTCCTGGTGTCAAGTCTCGGAATGACGTTCCATCATGCTTCCTGATGCCCGAGAAGACAACACTCTTGGCCGGCATGTTGACACCCATTGCAAATGTCTCTGTCGCAAAGAGAGCTTTGACCAGAGTCCTGCTGAACAAGATTTCGACAATCTCCTTCACGATGGGTAAAAGTCCACCATGATGCACTGCTATGCCCCTCGACAAGAGTTCTCGAGTACGCACAATCTGAGGCAGGGTTCTGTCTTCGATCTTGAGACGAGCCAATGCCTTCTCTATGGTCACATGTATCTGACTTTTCTCTACCGAATTTGTCAAATCAATATTAGACAAGACTCCAGCATTTTCCTCGCACCTCTTCTTGCTGAAGACAAATATGACACAGGGTAACAATTTCTTCTCCTTCAGATGATTGACCAAGTGAATCCAGACATTTTTATCATGCCTTTCCATGGTCTTCATCATGCCGCCACGCACAAATGGTTGTGCTTGACCACGACCAGGAGCTGCAATCGATCCGCCTCTCTGCCCGGAACCTCGATTGGCACCGCGGCCGCGACCAGTTGCTGCGACGATGGGTTTGGCCTCCTTGTTACGAACGAGGGCCTGGCTCGCCTCTTTGTAACCGGTGCCTAACCATTGTTTGTTTGCGTCTACTATCTTGAACAACTTCTTATTTGCATATAAGAAGTGTTCCAGCGGTACTGGGCGTTTCAAGGTCGAAATTACATAGATATCCTTTTGTTTTGTCCTTCCCACCCAATTGGCAAATTCAAAGGTATTCGGTACCGTGGCTGAAAGCATGATGATAGTTACGTGCTCGGGAAGCATGATGATGACTTCTTCCCAGACAACACCTCTTTCCTGGTCGTTGACATAGTGCACCTCGTCGAAGATGACAAACTCTACGTCTCTGATGAGGTCAGCGCCGCGATACAACATGGATCGCAATATCTCGGTTGTCATTATCAGGCAGCTGGCCTCGGGATTCAGTTGAATATCTCCGGTAAGGATCCCAACACTTCCGAAGGTCTGTTTAAAGTCCCTATACTTCTGGTTTGAAAGTGCCTTTATCGGGCTAGTGTAGATCGCTCTTGTCATGTGCTTCTCGGCGAGCGCAATGGCATACTCGGCGACTACTGTTTTTCCTGCAGATGTATGCGCAGCAACGAAAACACTCTCTGCTTGCTCGAGATGATACACAGCCTCTTTCTGAAATGTGTCCAATTCGAAAGAGTGTTCGAAGGCCAGGTCAGGGACCAGTTCTCGAAAGTTCGCCATGTCGCGATTCACGTCGACTAGATGAGCCCATTTCCTGTCATGTGGTTTCGTAGTGGACGGCTTGATGGATGGCATGGATTTGAGAAGACCAAAATCGGCGGGCAGGAAAGAATCGATATCACGAGTCGTAGAGTCCTCCGGCGAAGTTAATGGCTCAGTCTTGCCATTTGCTTTCGCATGTGTACGCTTCTTACGTTTGAGCAGAGGTAGGTCCCATTTGGAAGGATCGGAACTAAAATTCAGATTCCTCACGTCATCACATGACCCTACGCTTGGTAGCCCAGGTGCTCGAGTGAAGTATGATCTAGCGTCTTTTTCAAGTCCCGCATTAGTGTCCAAGACTGCGATTGTACCTTGCGGGTCTGCGCTTTGCAAACCGCCAGGCACCCATGGAAAGAACGATCCTTTGCCTCTGACAAAAGAATCTCTTGGAGCAGGTGCTCTCTTGAAGGAAGACGAATTCTCCGGTCGAAGTCGGTTTACATTCTCGACCGTCTCATCGTAACCAACAATTTTTCCTTCTAGACCTTTTCTGCGGAAGCGTATCGATCGCTTGGTCTCTGGCACCGGTGATCTAAAGACATCATCCAGCTGCCAATCGAAAGCCCATAGAGCTTGTAGATGGTTTAATGCAGAATGATCAAGCTGTGATCCTGGTGTGAGCAGCTCCTGCCGAATGCAGTCGAGGTCCTGTGCTCGCAGTGATTTCCCATCGTGAATCGAAGGAACCGAGGAATCCTCTATTTTCAGTCCTGCAAGTTTGTCTGCGAATGATGCTTGACCGGTGCTTTCCATGAAAGAGAGGTAGCGGACAGGCTTAACACTTGTACGCTACTTGGCACGCAACATTACAGACCACACCACTTCGTGACATCATCAAGAACCACTCACTCGTGACTTTGGATACAGCTCAAAATGTGTCCTCCCTGCTACCTCAGCCCCAGATTACAATAACCGATATTCTTAAGCTTGGCTCAGAAATGTCAGACTTGGGAGCTCGCGCTTAACCGCTGATTAGAGTTTGTGGGCGATGCTCGGTAATCGCGGGATGGCGGGTGTTGCGTTCCAGGTTTGGGGACGTCTATATAGCTACACCACAACATTAACTAGTACTTCACTCGCCACAAGCTTGGACGTTTTCATTGCCCATACGTTCTTTGATTTGCGAGAAAGAGAGTTTCCTCTTGAATTGATAGTTCACGTAAATATTGTATGCCAGACTGTAAAGGACTTATCTTGTGACATTCTCATCGGGAATCATTTCGAATATTGACGGGTTTGACGAGGGCTTCTTAATTATTATGCCGCAGTGATCGAAGAGTTCTCGAAGTGGAGCATATTTATATCTGATCGGAACATCAAGAGAGTCGCAGGAACCACACATATGCTTCTCGGTCGACTCCACAGCTTCTGTCGCCTTGGAGTGCGCTACGCATCCATAGCGACACATTACGACACATTGGCCGTGAGCAGGGACGCAACCCCGAAGGAAATCAAGGCAAAGTTCTATGAGCTATCGAGAAAGTTTCATCCCGACGTCTCTCCCGAGTCGGCAAAGAGATTCACAGAAATAAACGCTGCTTACTCCGTTCTGAAGGAAGCGAGCACTAGACGAGATTATGACAGGGCTCTGCCTCGAGAGCGTGGACCCATCAACACGAGGGAGACTGGCTACAGGACGGCTAGCGGTCTCAGCAGACGCAAGACTAGGCCGATGGGAACACCGCCCTCATCGCCCTTTCGTGCATCCCCTTCACCTGCCTCAAATCGTCCGCCTGGCTTTGACTTTGGTACTAATCCTGCGGCCGAAGGAGAAGTCAGGAATGCTCGGTTCGCATATGATGAACATCGAGAGCGTCATTCGGCATTCGACAGTAGGTATAGCATGAAGCTCGAGGAGGAGCTATCACGGCGGAATGTAGAGTTGAGGGATAATTTTCTGGCAAGGTTTCTCGGTATTGCAGGGCTGATCGTTGTGGTGATACTGTTGACCGGCGGCATAAGTAGCATCAGGGCAGAGGTGCAAGGAGATTGCGCGAGTGACAGGGCTCAAGAGGTCACCTGGAGCGAGGTGATGAAGGCTCGCCGGAGGGCATACGAACACTCCTTTTGGCAGAACAAGTGATTGGACGGTCACTGCCGTATACCGTCCTTGGGCATGGGTGATTGTCTGTACAGCGCAGGGCGAAGAGAACTAGGGCAAATTGTATATATACAACGCTGTTACAGATCTATTGGTATGTAGAAGAGACGTGAATTGGAGATAATTGTGCATACGATATATACAATCACTATATAGTGACACATGCAACAGAACATCCAAGGACGGATAAGCGGCAAAACTGCGGGCGGCAGCTGGGCGGCAGATCGCTTCCCGTCCCGCGACCTCCCACGTCCAACCTGCAAGGCTTCCAATTCCTGGAAGTTCAAGGTTGTCATGGGCGTCCAGCTTAAGCTTGGCGTCAGTGCTGTGCACCATCACCTTTGGGCCCCTCGCACAAACCTGTCCGTACATTCTACTCCTTCATCTTCTCTCCTTTCGCTCTATTCTCTCTTCTCGCACGGCACGACAGCAGCGAGAGTGTCACGCATACTGCAGCACATAGTACGTGTTTTCCCTCGGTCGGAGCGTGTATTTTGTCTATCCGAAGGAGGAAATCAGGAGCTTCACCATACCGAAACAATTGTTCGCTGTCCTCTTCTACTGTCAAGCCGTTTACAAACAGCTCGTCATTGCCTTAACATCTCGAGGAACAGAGCATCAATCTTCGAGGCACAATGCCTAGCGAGGATAATCACGAACTAGATGAGGTCAGGGCGAAACTCATGCAGTCTCTCGAGCAATCGGAATCCGTGACAGAGTCAGAACGTCCGGCAGAATTGCCGAAGCCCGTCGTGCACAAGGACTCGAGCAGCGATTCGGGCAAAAAGAGCCAGGCTGTTGTCCTGTTTTGGATGGCTGTCAACACGATGGCCACCATTGGTATCGTCTTTACAAACAAGGCAATCTTCTCGGATCCGCATCTCGTCAGGATGCCTGTGGCCTTCGCGGCCTTTCACTTTACATGCACGAGTCTGACGCTGTTTATCGTGTCACAATTCGGTGCTTTCGAACCTCGTCTGCTAAAGCCACTGCAAATACTGCCCCTCTGCTTTGCCTTCTGCGGAAATGTCATCCTGCCGAATCTCTCCCTAGCCTTCAGCTCGGTAACCTTTTACCAATTGGTGCGAATACTGCTCACCCCTGGTACCGCGGCTCTCAATTTCGCGTTCTACAACACAAAAATTAGCATGTCTGCCGGGCTTGCCATCATACCCATCTGTCTCGGCGTGGGCATCACGACCTACTATGATGCGCTCTCCTCGACGTCGGAGCGCACGACGAGCATATACGGCGTCTTTTTCGCCCTGACCGGTGTCACTGTGAGTTGTGTCTACACAATCTGGATCGGCACGTTTGCGAAGCGCTACCAGGTGAGCTCGATGCAATTGCTGTACAACCAGGCGCCCTGGTCAGTTTTGTTGCTCCTCATCTGCATACCCTTTTCAGACACGATTCCTCCTCTCAACGAGATTTCGCGCAACTCGATGGTCTTGGTCCTCATGTCCGGCATGTTTGCCATACTCATCAACATTTCCCAGTTCTTCATCATCCATGGCACGTCAGCCCTGACCTCGACCATCGTGGGTCACATGAAGACGTGTTCCATCGTCTCCCTTGGGTGGTTGTTTGGTGGCAAGATGAGCAACATGAGTCTGCTCGGGGTCATGATTGCTCTTTCGGGAATCTTTACCTATTCTGCGATTCAGCAGCGAAAGTAGGATTTCAAAAATGGGCCTGGACGAGCCGGCGTTCTGTTGCTTGAAAGTGGCCGGCCGGCCGGCCGGCTGGCCCAGCAAACTTTTTTGCGTGCGATGGTGGCATTGGGTTGCGAAACAGTATAGATAGATCAGGTCAGCATTGTACATCATCAAAACTAGAACGCCACGAATAGTAATACTGGTTGGGACACGAAAGACACGAAGATAGAAAGAAAACACGAAATAATGTCAACCAAATCACGCACTTGCTGTATCATAAGAATTTCGATCTACGTCTTTCGCGCGAACCCGATCCGGCCGGCACCTTCGTCAAAGACGGTATAAGTGTCGTGCATGAAGAATGCCCCGAGGAGATCGCACTCGTTCGAGCCGCGGCTCTGTATGGCGGCACTACATTTCCCATTGCCCAGATCCCACCACAAGAGTCCGCCCATGCGATACGGCAAGGGGAACCAGGTCCCTCCAAATTGGACCCAAAGGGCATCCGGTGCGTTGGCGGGGGGCGTGCAGGGTACTGTCCAGAGTTGGGATTTGGAGTCGTAAGTCGCGCCGGGAATGGAGGACATGAGTGCGGACACGGTGGCGTCGTCCAGCATGGTGAATGTGGTGCCAGAGTCGATCAGTGCACAGTGCGGCTTCGGAGAGGATCTCGCGCGGATACTGCCGCTGCGTCTCTGTTGCAGCGATGAGGTCACAGTGGGAGAATGGCCAAAGTTCATGATTGCGCCGTGGGTGCCGATCTTGTATGCCTGTACGGGCACGGTCCAGTCTCGCGTCGATCGGTCGATGGGGACCCACGTCAATGCGCCGTATTTTTGGAATGAACCACCAAACTGCAGCGATCCGCCGGCGTTCGGATGACCTTTTGGATCTGCCTTGAGATCGACTGCATACACCTTGCTCGGGAATGCCCAGTTGCGGTCATCGAGACCGAGGCCGAGGATGCCGCTGCAGGTCATGTCATGGAATCCAGTGGCGTGCTGGGCGACGGGCAAGGGCAAATCGACTTGGTAGCCACCGATGCGCATGGTGTCTCGGTACATGATGCCCTTTACAACGCCTCCATCGGCATAGGTGCTGTCCCATTGTGAATTCGCGAGTGGTTTGGCGATAGTGCTGACATCGTAGCGTTGCTTGCCGCCCTGATCAGCCGACGTCCTGCGATCAAATACCCACACCCGACTCGATCCGGTGTCCACGAGGAGCGGAAATTGACGGCCGCCCTGCGATCCAAAAGACACGGAAATGGTGTAGCCATAGTCGTTGCCAAAGCTAGACAGTGGTGCTGCAAGAGCCGTGCGAGTCGAGGGCTGTCCGTCCGTGGTCGACCTTGCCTTGTGTCTGCGATGAGCAGCGAGGTGTGCGCCGGCGATATCATGACTTTTCGGTGCAGTGATTGGAATCTCGACTCCGGTCTGGAAGCCGGTGCTCGCACCGAGTGCGAAGAGCTGTGACCATAAAAGCTTGTTGAGCTGCATTGTTTGCAGCACTACGTGTTCCTAGACGAAGCATGAGGGAGACTGACGATTGTTAAATACCTCGTCCGGTTGACTGTATCGCTGCTGCTATACCATGCTGTATGTTCGATATGTAAAGGCACACACGAGATGATAATCTACATCTTACAGGCGGTCTCGGGGATATTCTACAATCAATCACTGCGAAACTGCTTCCGCGGATCGAGTTTGCGCCGCATCATAATTATAAACGACAGTCGACGAACAATCATGCAGACGAGATCTATTTCAGTCGACAGACTGAACACGCAAACACGGACGCTGCAGTGTTAATCGCAATGTTGACTCGTCTGAAATCCCATTGTGACTGATCACGATAATGACTGATCATAAATAATGACTGATCACTGATCACTGATCAGCCAGGATGTTTGTGTAGATGCACGTGACCAATCTGGAGCTGATCGATATTTGTTCACGGAGCTCCAACTGCAAGGGATGACGAGGCCGCGTGACAAGCAGGAAGCAGCAGCAGGAAGGAGGAGCAGCGCAAGAGGAGCAGAAAGAGAAGAAGGAAAAGCAAAGCAAAGCAAATCGAGGTTACACTCCCAACACTAACCACAACCCAACCCTCACTCACCCTCACACCCTCGTCGGTGATACCCAAACCACGCTACTTACTAACCCTTCCACTTGGCGCGTCGTTTGTGTCATCGTCTCCACAGGCAATCACAAGGCGTCATACCATTCATCAAAACAGTTCTCCGCCTGTCGACCGCTTTTTCACAATTGAGTACTTTGCAAAGCTATTTCACGCGAACGACGGGATGCTGACCAGTCAAGATACGAACCCGTGCTCCAATACGGGATGGAAGGTCCTCAGCTCTTCACCGACCCGGATGGTGAACCGCTGCGCTTCTTCTTGCCAATGTCGCTCGCGTCGCGCAGCACGTTCAAGGACAAGATTGAACATAATGGAGGCGTGCTTGTGCACTCCGAGTTGATGAACAACATCATCAAGATTGGAGACCCCGCAAAACCGCAGTCTTACGATGCTTCATGGTTGAATTTTCGATATATCGATGACGCCCTTCGTGACGGGCAGCTGCAGAATCCGGAATTTTATGTCATGGACAATCCGGCTGGCTCGATGCAGCTCATGCACGCCGTGCATGCCATGCCCACGACACACAGGGAAACTCCAACCGCTGCTGGGCTGCCCAACGGCGTTGGCAGTCGTGGAACTCGCATGGAATTCACGCCTGAAGAGGACGATATTCTCAGACGCATCGTGCACCGTCCTGGGGTCGCCACAAGCGGCAATAAAATCTATCAATTGATTGCCCAGCAATATGGCGGTCACAGTTTCCACTCTTGGCGCGACCGCTACATCAGACACATGCGGCCCATTTGGGGACCTCCCACGGACGAGGCTGCCATGGATGTGAATGCGACGGACGACTTTATCCTGACACAGAGCTACTTACGCGCACCTCACGTCTCCGCGGTGGAACGCTCGGGTCGCGCCGGTTCATTGTCCGAGGCACCAGAGGGCACGATGCAGGCCAACGAAGAACTTCACACGCCCTCCACTCCCCCAATCATCAAGAAGCAGAGGGCGGCTTTCTCTACCACCGACGATGAGATCTTGCTCCGGGCAATCGCCGAGAAGGGCGAAACGGCATCCACATATAAAATGCTTGGACAGCGTCATCCCCACCACACTTGGGAGTCATGGAAGAATCGCGTCAAGGCATTAAAGAAGAGGAACGGCGGCACCTTGCCTGATCCCGATCAGGGACTGGCCATGGCCGATTTCTCGGAATTGTCCAACTCCAACCTCGAACTCGATCTGAGCATGTCGGGTCAGCCTGAAAACATCAAGTCCCTGCAGCACGACAATGTGGGTCATCAGCAGCAACAACAGCAGCAGCAGCATCAGGAATTAGTCGATCCCAACATCGACCCGAATCTTCAGTTACAGCATCTGAGCATGATTATGGAAGACCCGAATCAGCAAGCCTTTGAGCAACAGTTTGAGCAGGGTCAGTACGATCCCACACAAGACTTGCATATGCAACAACAGCTGCAGCAAGAAGACGCCGATAACTCTTCGTTTGACTTTCAATCCACTGAGGACATGCTGAGGCAGAATTTGCAGGTGCATGCAGTCCAGGAGTTAGGTATGGGTGACCAGCGCTTGGGGGAAACGGCCCTCGACACGCAGGGAGGTGGTGTCTCCGGCCAACGTATGGGGAAGCGACAGATCAACATCCACGATCCCAGTGCTGATGAAGATGCTGGTCCTGTGTCTGACATCGAGGATACGGCGTCCCAGACGCAGGGAACGGGCAGACGTGGACCAAAGAGGGCTACCAAGAAGCGCAAGACAAATGCCGCTGCGCAGGCAGCTGCCGAAAGAGCTGCAGCACTTTCAAAGTCTCAGACTCCAGCCACTCCTTCGCGCCTGATTGACACTACGCGCACGAATCCAAAATCTGCCAAACAGGAGCATCACGAACGGGAAAAGCCTGGTCTGGTGCCTGTTGTACGGCAGAATGCATCGCAAGAGTTTCTCGCTGAAATCCAGGAGCCAAGGACACGGGCTGCTAGGGCGCGCGCCGCCAGTCAAGAACCGCAGGCAATGTCAGAGATTACGGGAGGTACGAAAGGCAAACAGTGGGCATCCATTCAGAACAATGCCAAACCTTCTGAGACTTTTGACAGGATGGATCAGTCACTCATTCAAGACGAGCCGAACACAGACGATCTCATGGCGGAGGAACAAATCAAACGATCGAACAGCAATAGAAAGACGCCTCGCGCCGGCAGGTCGACGGTGCAGGCGATGCCCTTGATTGACGAAGACGGCTTCCTGCAGACCAACGAGTTGCTAAATGCTGACTTTGCCGCCGCTGGCCTGACTGGCTCGACGCCAAATCGCGCCCACGCACGACTTTCCGGGGAAGTGCGAGCGACCCCAAACAGTTCGCCAGCGCGTCCCCCCGTGTCGCAGCTGCGGGCCACTGAGCGAGACGAGAGCATCACGACGGCCTTTGACGCGCCGAGTCCTACGCCCGCGAGTCCGAACCGTTCCTTTTCGCAGTCGCAATTCCTGCAGGACACGCAGGCCATCCGGGGCGACATTGACTTTGACTTTGACACGACGATCCAGGAACTCGAGCTGGACTCGCAGGCGGAACAGATGCAGGCGGACCTGCGGGCGGCGGCTGAGCAGCGCAAGTACCACTGGATCGAGCGCCAGGTCGAGACGTACGGCATCCCGCAGGCCGACGCCGAGGACGCGTGGAATCGCACGTCGGGCGTACAGTCGCTCGCCATTAAAGTCGTCCAGGCATATGGCCAGGGACTCAATCCGCCCCGTGTCCCCGGGATCTGGACCGAGGAGGACGACGCCATCATTCAGTCTGCTGATGCACAGGCCATGGAGGCCGTCGATCGCTTCCATCAGGGCGCCGTTGAGTCTCGTCTCTTGTTTCTCGATCAATTGGTCTAAGTGAGTGCAAGCGAGTCATTCTACATTGTGATGCACGCAGGGCGAGTAATGATGGCGGGGCAAGTCTTGGTTGTCTATAGTGCGTATTTGGAGATAGTGTGTCATATATATAAATGTATGTATGTACAATGAAAGGACCAGCAATTTGTGTCTCGACAAGCAGAAGCCATTTGCCATGTTTGACGCTACCTTGAAGCGTGCTGACCACTTGATTGTGTCTTGCTTGGTACAGTGCGAACCAGTCCTTGACAGATACCAGGACTCACGACAATCCGTTGTCGACCGGATTTCGAATGCAGCGCGAGTGCTACAGAAAACTGGTGACTGACGTGATCTACCTCCAAAGAACTCGGATCCATTGGGCATTACTCGGTAACGAGGGTGAATATTTCGGAATAGTGAAATTAATTATCAAACTGGACTTTGATTCTTGTCTGGACATGATCAGTACACGTCACGGGCACAATTGGCCGCTGCTTGGGCCAAAGCTGGGCACACTTACAGCCAGCAACTTTATCGAGGGCAGCACCGATATAGGGCGCGCGCAGGGCGGGACCGATGACGGGCAGACTGCGTAGGAAACTGAGAACGATTGGGAAAAAGTCTCCACTGCACTCCGTGTCAGAATATCTCGGAGTAAATATTGGATGTCTGGAATGGGTACATACAATAAGTTGACGAATCCAAATAGCTCGATGCAGATGCCGATAAAAGGTCGCTTGATGAAGATCAGGACGACGCCGCCGAGGAAGCAGATTGTTCCCCTGAGTTTCTGCTTTCGCGCAAAGAATGCCACCGTGCGTTGCGGACCAATGATGAGCGTCAGTCCTGCGATGAAGAGAATCTACGTCACCGTTCAGCTTGTGCCACTATGATGCATGTTGGCCATCAGGCTGGGAGGGCGGAGACGTACGTTGCCGACGGCGAGCAGGCCGCCATCAAAGAGAAGCAGGACACCGAGTACCATGAAGAGCGTGCCAAAGGCACTGAGGGCAACACCAATCTCTGTCGAAGTGGTCAGCGCCGAAGAAATTGCCGAAGCTGCCGAGACGAATCAATCGACTTACTTTGTGCGTCAGTGAGCCAGACCATGATTGTTTATGCCGTCAACTTGGTGTTGAGTAGATGGTTATCGTGTGAATATGATGACAATCCTGGATCGAGCGACTGTCACCAGAATCTGAAGTTCAGATGATTTCCAGCGAGTTGTCCTTGTATATCTGGAGCAATTGAATTGTTGATAGACCGGGGATAGCCTTGTCTATTGCAAGTATGTTTTTGTGTACCGTGAGTGCGGGTGGACAACACGACTTTAGATGCTGGCCCGGCTGAGCTTTCTTCAGGTTTCAGCGCGTTCAGGCTTGTGCGCGACGAGTTTCCTCTTCTGGTGGTCCGGCTCATCATCGGTTCAAGCACGGGTAAAACTCGTCGGAGATCTGCGACAAACCGACAAAGACGAGCTAAACGGTGTGAACGACATAAGCACGGGATATACAAATGCTTGGCGTTTCCAGTCTGGGAAATATTTGCCGTGGAAGCCAACGTGCGCGCATGGTAGCAACGAAACAAAAATCAACTTTTGATTGTCTCCTGGACATTGTCCACCAGCCCCCTTTCCTCTCCTTCATTCCACATACACACACACACTCTCTCACCCCTCCCATGGCCCTGCCTACGCATGTCCTCGCATCCATGCTCCATCCTAGCTCGTCGTCCTTGTTCGTGTCATCCAGTCGTCCTCGTCGAGTTGCCCCTATCACAATCTTTTAGTACCGACGCGCAGTCTTGTGCGCTCATACCCACACTCTCTTGACCGTGCACTCCCTTCAAGTGGCTCTCACGCACATACACTCACACGAATCCTTCCTCTTTCTCTAGCTTGACACTTGGCACGCTTACAACGATCCTCATCATCTTGACGAATTTTACGAACTCGGGAGTTTCTCAGACAGGCTACTCGAGACAATCACTTCCTTGAACCGCGCTCGAAAAGATAGGGCACCTGTGTCTATACCTGGTGTGATCGGCCATGGGTTGCTGCAATGGGCGCAGTTGGAAGCGTGAGGAAAAGGTCGATCATCGATTCGACTATCTCGATATGAACGACTTCAAGACAAATGCAGTGGGCTGCAGGCTCGGCCACTTGTATGTCTGGATCTCCACCTTCAGGTCCTTCGCTATCCTTGGCCTGGACATCTACACCGCCATCGGTTTACTCATCCTCAAGTCATATACATCCACAGTGCAACAGCAGACCTTTATCGCACACAACATCACAAAGTGGATCTTTGCCGGCTGCATCATTCTCTCTGTCGTGCTCCTCATCTGGGACTGGATTGTCGCCATTCGAATCATGCGAAGCAAAAACATTTCCTTTGCCTTTACCAATGTTATTGCGAATCGTTGGTATTCTCTCTCAAGCTACAACCATCACTGTCTCTTCTATCGCCTTGGGTCTTCAGACGACAGAAGCAACAAGGTCGCCTTTTGGGTCTTCTTCTCGTTTATCGGCTGGAAACGTCTACTACTTTCAGAGGGCCCACGTCAAGCCATCAATGCTCTCACTGTGTTTAGTGTCCTTAGTACACGCAACTTTGCTCTCACGGCCGAGGCATATGCGAACATCACTCCATTTCAGTGGACAGTCCTCAGTTTCATGGCCCTGTCTTTGATCATCTGGCTCTTCTCCTTTGCTCGATTCTGCATGGCTGCGGCTTTGTTCCTGCCATTACTGTGTCATCTGCAGGGAGGCCTGACAGAGTTCGTGGTGAGAAGGATAGACAAGCGCATTGAGCAGATCATCGAAAAGGCGAGGAAAAAGCGATTGGATCGTTATGCGCAAGCTAGGCGTATGGAGGGACGAGAACCTGTGCCCGGCTCCAAAAAGACGACTCTGGTCCGCAGCAAGAGCGTATGCACGGAGAAACCGACCTTGCCCACGATTCCACTGATTGCTGGCGATGAGGAGAAGAACCTATTACGGCCAACCGCGTACGCTCTCGAAGATGACCAATCGAGCTTGTACAGCCATGAATCAATCTCTAAATCGGGGTCTACTTATAGCCTGTCGACCTTTGGACCACCAATTCCCAGATCGGAAAGTTTGCCGTTGTACAGGCCTCAAACGAATGACAACACCCGGCCCGGTATACGAGGGCAACAGACAGAGGCCACCTTGCCAATGCTATCAACCGAGTCACCACCGAGACTACAGAACACATCGGCTTCTTTCAGAGCCCCACCAGGCAATGCGCGCCCTGCTTACAATGCTGCCCCGTCATACCACCGCCAGGAGAGCTACGGCAGACCTGCTGCTCAACAAACCCGAGCTGCCTCTGCCGGTCAAGCATTTAACGGGACTCGGGGACCTAGCAATGCATCCATCAGACCTTCCACAGGATCCGTCAGTGGCTCGCGGCCACCAGCATCTCTTACGGAACCTCTACCTAGTCATGGACCGCCAAGACTCAGTCCGAGTTATTCTACCCACTCACTGCAGTCCAACCAATCGACACAGAGCAGCAGGCGCCAATTGCCATTTTAGGTGACGGGCAGGTGTCCGAATCTAACCTTGGCGACGCGACTTCGGGTGTTATTGTTAATAAAGCGTGGGCAAGATGCACATCATTTCATAGCAAAATATCTATCATTCAATCTCTTCATCACATGACCATCAGAAGTCTATCCTATATCCAGCAGTCGCTGCAGTAGAGTTTGATTGTGCCAGGATCAGCTTCAAGTCTAGATCTGAGCAAGAGGTCATTTTGTGGCTTGTTGGCTCGGCTAACCCGTGAATGGTGTGTCTTCACAATAGTTACAAGTATTCAAGTAGTGCGCGCGCGCGGTCGAAAGAGTTTGCCAGTTATATCACAGCGCGCCTTGTCGAGCTATTCCCTGCTCAGTGACACTTTCTGTATATTCTCCTCCCTGTCTCTCGTCATGGATGGCATGGACGATGACCTGTCGTTGCCAAAGGGTGAGTCGTACAAAAAGCTTTCCCAAGATCTTATGATTGACTCGTATGGCTAGCGACGGTACAAAAACTAGTAGGCGAGATGTTGGCGCCGGACTTGACATTCAGCCGGGAATCTCGGGACCTGTTGATTGACTGTTGCGTGGAGTTTGTGCACCTGGTGAGTTCGGAGGCGAATGAGATTTGCGAGCGGGAGACGAAGAAGACGATTGCGGGCGAGCACGTCACGAAGGCGCTGGAGGAGCTGGGTTTTCATGGGTACCTCGATCAAATCAACGTCGTGTTTGCCGACCACAAGAACCAGTTGCGCGCACGGGAGAAGAAGGTCAGTAAGTTTGAGAGCAGCGGGCTGAGTACCGAGGAACTCTTGCGCCAGCAGGAGGAACTCCTCAATCAGGCGCGGAACCGGTTCCAGGCGCAAGGGATGGGAGGACAGGTGCAGTCGTCGTCGCCCAACGAGACTACTACTGCTGCCGCCGCTGCTGGTGCGGGATCGATCGGGCAGGCGGACGTCAAGAAGGAGCAGGACGTGGTCGAAGGTGAGGAAGGAGAAGGAGATGAGGACGAGGAGTGAAGGGGCAAGATTTCTTGATTCATTATGGCTAACGGACGGAGATGCGTGATGAGCGTCGGCGAGAGTTTCGTTATTTGAAGGAGTGCATGCATTGGATCCGGGGATCATGTCATATATATATATACATCGTATTGGAACTAGTAGCATGCTACCAACGATGAAATGTCCTGCCGGTGTGTCTATCGTGTTCAAACTATTCAGCGCACGTACTTTTCCATCTGATCGAATTCTGCGCTACTCCACAACTCGATTGATGCACCCGCCTTTGTGTGTTTTGAGCACACGAATTGCATTCTTGCTTGTCGTTCCCCTGGTTGCAGTGCACCAGAAGGTCAGAATATCGTATCGTGTTTCGACTTTGCAAGAGGTGCGATCAATAACAGAACGATATTACGAGCGGGGCTCGGTATAGGAGCCGCATGATCTCCGCCATATTCCTGTACAATTTAAAAGGAGAGGTTCTCATATCGCGTCTCTACCGGCACGACCTGAAGCGTTCGATCGCGGATGCCTTTCGAATCCAGGTCATTTCGAACGCGGATGTCCGCTCGCCCGTCATGACCATCGGCTCGACGACATTCTTGCATGTCCGGCACGAAAATCTGTACCTCGTCGCAGTGACGCGGGTGAATGCCAATGCGGCTATGGTCTTTGAGTTTCTCTATCGGCTGATCTCGCTTGGGAAGAGCTACTTTGGCAAGTTTGACGAGGACGCGGTCAAGAGCAACTTTGTCCTAATCTACGAACTGCTGGACGAGATTCTCGACTTTGGGTATCCGCAAAATAGCGAGACCGACACGCTGAAGCTGTACATCACCACCGAAGGTGTCAAGTCGGAGAAGAGGGACAAGGAAGACTCGAGCAAGATAACGATACAGGCTACAGGTGCGACGTCCTGGAGGCGGCAGGACATCAAGTATCGCAAGAATGAGGCCTTTATTGACATTATCGAGAGTGTCAATCTATTGATGAGCTCGACAGGTACTGTCCTGCGCGCGGACGTCACGGGCAACGTCCAGATGAGGGCATATCTGAGTGGCACACCAGAGTGCAAGTTCGGTCTCAACGATTCTCTCGTACTGAGTGGCGCGGATCTCTATGATGTGGGCAAGACGAGTGGATTAAAGGTGAGCAAGGCATCCCAGGCGGCGGCGGGATCCGTCACTCTGGAGGACTGTCAATTTCACCAGTGCGTGCGATTGGGCAAATTTGACACGGACCGCACCATCAGCTTTGTCCCTCCAGTAAGTTGACACTCCACGGATTCATCGCAATTTGACCAACATGATATACAGGACGGTGAGTTTGAGCTGATGAGGTACCGATCGACAGACAACATCAACCTGCCATTCAGGCTGCACCCAATCGTCAATGAGATTGGCAAGTCGAAGGTCGAGTATCAGATTGCAATCAAGGCCAACTTTGCGGCGAACCTATCTGCCACCAACGTGGTGGTCTCGATACCCACCCCGCTAAACACGGCCAACCTGACGTCGCGCGTGTCTGCGGGCAAGGCCAAGTACGAGCCGGCGTCAAACACGATCGAATGGAAGTATGTGCTCTCCTGTCGCAATGACTTGGTATATGAACACGGTGGGCTGACAAGTTGTTTTAGAATTCCGAAATTCGTGGGGCAGGCCGAGTATGTCCTGAGTGCAGAGGCGGAGCTGGTGCTCATGACGACGGTGACGGCGTGGTCCAAGCCACCGATAGCAATGACCTTTTCCCTGCTCATGTTTACGAGCTCGGGCCTGCTGGTGCGGTACCTCAAGGTCTTTGAAAAGTCCAACTACAATTCAGTCAAGTGTAAGCCTAACATCAACTCAAGGGCGGGTGATGCCCGTGCAGTCAAGTTCTCGTGCTGATGGAGTTCCAGGGGTGCGGTACATGACACGGAACGGCAGCTACGAGGTGAGAATCTAGTGGAATCCAATCATTGATGCTTCCAACTCCCTGTCTCCGACAGACGAGAGGCATGGTTCCAGATGGACTTACGAAGGACATCTCAGCAGGAGGACGAAGAAGGACTCGCCGCTGATCACAAATCCGTTGCTTGCTGCTGATCATGATTGCTGATCACACGCGCGCACGTGAGCGGTAGACGGGAAGCAGGAAGAACTCCGGCAAAAGCGGCCCGCGCGGGATGAATCAATGGATCGCACGGGTGGCGAAGGGAGATCGGCCACTCACGCGTGACATTCGCCAACCTGAAATGACCCGTCAACGTCATCTTGGGCGCGGGAGCATTTGGCAGCTTCCAAGGTTGCGGCAATAGACCACTCCCGCCTTCTGTGTCACACACACACACAACTCGCCACTATATATATTTCCCTCTCCTTCCTCTTTCTATCGTTCCCTATCTATCAATTCACTTGTCACCCATCATCATGACTGACGCACACTTCAAGGGATACGTTGCACACGATGCCAAGTCTATCGGCAACCTCAAGTACGAGCAGTTTCAGCCAAAAAACTGGACCGAGGATGATGTCGAGATTGTAAGTCATCTTTCATTCCATCGGTCTCCCGATGGGTACCTTGTTGGCAGAACTGTAGCTGACCTACATTTCTTGTAGAAGATTCACTATTCCGGCATTTGTGCGAGTGATCTGCACACCCTGAGATCCGGATGGGGTCCAACCAACTACCCGCTCGGTAAGTCCCTCTTGTCTTTCACTCAATTTGACCTCTGTTGCTGATACGTCGCAGTGGTCGGTCACGAGATTGTGGGAGAGGCCACCAAGGTCGGCAAGGATGTCAAGAGCATCAAGGTCGGCGACATTGTCGGTGTCGGTGCACAGTCTGGCTCGTGCGAGTCTTGTGACATGTGCACGTCTGACCGAGAGCCGTACTGCGCCAAAGGTCTGGTCGGCACGTACAATGCCAAGTACCCAGACGGCAGTCCGAGTTCCGGAGGCTACGCAGACTATGCCCGAGTGCCACAACACTTTTGCATCCCAATCCCGAAGGAGGTTGACGAGGCCGTCGCCGCTCCAATGATGTGCGGTGGTGTCACCGTCTACTCGCCACTCATGCAAAACAAGGTCGGACCAGGCACCAAGGTCGGTGTCGTCGGTATCGGTGGACTCGGTCACTTTGCCGTCATGTTTGCCGCCGCCCTCGGCGCAGAAGTCACCGCCATCTCGCACACGCACAGCAAGGAAAAGGATGCAAAGGCCATGGGCGCCAAACATTTCGTCGCCACCAAGGACGAGGGTGCCTACGACGCGCACAAGCGATCGCTCGACGTCATCATCTGTACCGTCAACGCACACGACATGCCCATGACGGACTACCTCTCCCTCCTCAAAGTCAGTGGAAAACTGGTCCTCGTCGGCGCACCGGAGAAGCCACTTCCACTCGTCGTCTTCCCACTCATCTTTGGCAACGTCTCCATCGGTGGATCCGCCATCGGATCGCCCAAGGAGATTGGCGAGATGCTCAAGCTCGCCGCAAAGACAAACACCAAGACGTGGATGAAGTTGTGGAAGATGAGCGACATCAATGCCGCCCTCATCGACATGGAGGAAGGCAATGCCCGATACCGACACGTCCTCTGCAACGAGGGATACTACCGAGAGCAGTAGATTGCAAAGGTGCTATATAATGACGAACAAAAAAGTGATGAATTTGTAGCTGAAAAATTTAGCATAGACCTAAGGAAAAGATTTTGTAATTGAAGAAGACAATGCATCTTTACATTTCTACCAGGATCAATTGACACAGAAGTCAAGTTAGTCGTACTCGGCAATCTCGCGCATCGGCTCGACCTCGACCTGTTGTTGTCCATCGAGTGAGAGTTCCTTCAAGTCTCCCTCAATGTCGACCTCGTCAATCAGATCGTGCACCATGTCCTCTGCAATCTGCTCGTCGTACCGCTCACTCATACTCTTGACCCTCATCCGACCTCCATCATCATTGCCGTCACCAGTGATAGTAGAGGAGGAAGGATGGTTGAGAAGGCCGTCTTGTGGGGGACACGCAAAGTCCGGTCCGAAATTGAACTGTGCGGCACCGCCGGCGTAGACCGATACGGCAGGATAGTAACCCAATGATCCGTCGTCCAACGGTGCCGACGACGACGACGACGACGACGACGACGGCTGGTCCCGCGTGGTTTGACTGTGCGGCGGCCAGAACGAGTAGAGGTCCTCAAAGGCCGTGCCCATGTGTTTGCCATTCTTGTAGATGACGAGCGAAGAGTGCGGCAACTTTGCCGGGAGATTGTTCCCTTTGATGGACGACGATGTAGCGGCAGACGACGACATTGACGGAAGTGCGGCGTTTGAGGTTGATGGGACGGTGCCGGGTTGCAGCAGGTCCTCCATTTCTTTACTCGAAGTGTACTCGAATTGCTCAAAGTAGAGCTGCTGGCGGTACCGGATCGGGATGCGGTCACGCACAATGTCGATCGTCTTGGTTGCTGCTATGGCGGCCGGCGGCAGTGTGAGGTGGAAGCCGAGGACGTCGCCCGTGCCAAAGGATTCCATAAACTTGCGCGGCCGCGACAGGTGCATTCTTTCGCCGCCCTTGTCCCTGATGCCGTACGAGTACCCATCGAAGCCCACAGGACCGTCCAACGACGCTTCTCGCCGTGCTATGCCCAGTCGAACGTGCCCTCCCTGCTCGCCATTTCCCCGAAGCACATTGACCTCCCAGTACCACTGACCCTCCCGCACGCCTACATTGGCTCGACCCATCCGGAATCCCTTGTCGGTCGTGGCACATTTGCCGTCTCTGCTCAGGTACATGTAGGGCGAGATGTCGGACCAATCGAGTCGTGCCGTATGCGGCTCCACCTCGACTTGACGATACATGATGCCAGGCATTGCCGGTACGGCCTCGCACGGTGTATACTTGAAGCCACGTTTGTTGTATGGAATGTCGGTGACTGAAAAGTAAGGTCCGTCCTGGAAATGTCCTTCAACCAGAGACATTCCTGGCATCCTTGGAACTGCATGAAAATCTTGCGGCTTGTACGGAGGAGGACGTCTGATCAGTTTTGCTGGTATAGGCGCTTCTCCCTTTTTCGAGACGGCTGCTTTCTTGCTAGTCGGCTTCCGTTCTCGTACGACCTCTTTTTGCGTCGGCGCTGTTGGCTGCAAAGCCTCCTTTTTGACGGTAGGTATTTTGGGTGTAAAGATTGGCACATCGTCAACTTTTGGACTGGGTTTGTCTTTTTCAACACTTGCCTTTTCAATGACTGCCACTTGCGGTTCGACCTTGACGGAGGTCGGTGAAGGGCTCTTTGTTTGAATCGGAACGACTACCGGCGCGACAGCTTGTCGTTGCGTTGTCTGTTCGACATCCTCGACTTTTCGTTTTCGTGGTACAGACTGCTTATTGCTGCTCGAAAGGTAGCCTGCTCGGAATGCAAAAAGATTAGGGTTACCGAGCATATAAGGTGAATTGGCACTGCGATTTGACTCATCGTAGGCCCGGAACAAGTCTGGGTTGGAGACGAGCGCATTCGCCAGCGTCGAGGACCAGGAATTTGTCTCGTTCTTGTCCTTGCCCGTGCATAGAGCAGCCCAGTGTCGAGGTACTCCAAGAAATGGAATGATATCTGCTTTTCGTGTATACCAGCCAGAGTCGTTGTTCAAATCGGCTGCAAATTTAGCTGAGTAGTTCGCTTTTGCCCAGCTCTGGTTCTTTATGCGTATCTTCATGAGTACAAGGTTGGCCATGACACTGGCACATATGTGTTTCCATGGGCAAGGTGTCCTCGTAAATGTTTCGCGCAGGGTAGAGCTGCAATTCTTGCACAAAAATTCGTAATTCGTCATGAAAGGCACGACTGGTCCCATGTCGATGCCAATGCACCTTCCGTGAAAGAAATTCAAGCATTTAGCACACTGGACGTCCACGTCCAAGAGATTTCTGTCGTCGCCGCAATAACAATACTTGTGTTGTTCATTCAGTGTCCTTTCTTTATTCCATATCAGAGTTTCAGCTTCGTATGGGAGTTTCACTGGGCCCTGACCAATCGTTCCATTGGATCCATTGGATGCTTTTGCCAGGCTTTCAACACTTTGCTCGGAGGGATCGGCAGGTGTTGTCGCAGATCCGCTGTCCCTGTCATTTTCATGCTGCTTGGAAAGATCTCTGTTGAGTGGTTCATCACGCGGTGATTGTGATGTATGGGCATATTCAGCATGAGAAGCCCCTGCGACACTAGACTTAGTCATTGCGGTTGGGTTCGTGTCATGCACTGCGCCAGTCGGAGCTGATTTATGTACGTGCTTTGTTGGTCCATGAGTTGAGTGTCGGTGCTCTTGGACACCTTGTGATTGGCTCATTTGGGTGCCATAACTTGGTTGTGAGTACTGACTTGGATGACCCTGATAATGGTGACCTTGCTGCTGGTATTGGAAGTTGCCTTGTACGTTACTTGGTTGTGGGTGTGAGAAATATTGTGCTTGTTGTGCATGGTATTGCGGCGATATTGCTTGCGCGCGATATTGAGGTTGATAGTATTGAATAGGCGCATAACTGCTGGGCATATGAGCGATTGGTTGCTGATGCGTCGGTGGCCCATATGGGTTCTGATATGGAAAGTGAGCATGATTGTAAGGATTGAAGGTAGGTGGCAGACGTTCTGCAGTAGCATTTTGCAAATTCGTTGGTGGTCGTTGCATCTCAGCTGGCAGAAGATTCGTACCGGACTGATTCGGTGCAGTTCGAGCATCTCCCGAGCCTGTAGGCTGCCGAGAGCTGTCTGGTGCATATGACTCGGTGCGTCGAGCATGTTCTCCAGAATTCACATCTTGTGAACTGCTGGGTTGTTGCTGTATCATCGCTCAAGTAGATATCCACAAGATCGTGCAATCACCTTCCAGAGCGAGAGCTTCTGAGCATGGCTTCCGGCAACATCACTTATGTTGGACATAGATAGTCATGTCGACTTGCTCTTCAGTTGTACAAGATGAACACTCGCGGACACATTTGTGGTGGAAGTGGAGAAAGCTGAAAGTCGCGATTCGCGTGGACTTGCGACGTGCGGGAGGACTTCCTCGTTTGAGATGCATCAGCCATGTCCGTGTGTGGCTTGTGCAGTTTCTTGGGTCAGAAAAATTGATTTTCCTATATATGCGCACACAATAAAGCAAGTCGGAGGCTGCAGTATATCCTCGTTGGGGATTGGCACGCTGACGGAGAGAGAGATTGTGGTCTCGATAAATTGTATCTGAGGTAGTACAGCTTCACCATGCCTAAGGTGGTCAAGCCGCGGCACAGCAGCAATCTTGCTTCTGAGATTACAGATGACTCTATCGTCAACCAAAGGAAGGGCCTGGCTCGACAAACGAAAGCGAAGTATGCCGAGAAGCCCGAGAAAGATGAAGAGTTCGTCGATTCAAAAATGTCACGAAAGATTCTGGATCTAGCTCGAGCGCAGCAAGAAGAGCTCGAAATTGAGAATGGTGATCTCGAAAGTGCACTGGACGACCATTCCATCTTCATACCATCAAGCACGAAAGACTCTCTGAATAATCCACAACTATCGCGGCAGGAAGAGAGAGATGTATACGATGACGATGATGAGGAAGAGTTTGCCGGTTTCGCTGGCGACGATGAAGTAGAGGAACTAGAAATTGATGAGGCGGATCAAGATTTGTTTGAGAAGCTTATGCCGACCGCGGCACTGCCCCGTCAAAGTCTTGCAGACATGATTATGACTCGTATACAAGAGCAGGAAGAAGCGGCCAAGGGTAGGGAAGCCCAAGGACGATCCGCTAATGGTGCGCCTCCACAATTGCCTGCAAAAGTTATTGAAGTGTACACTAAAGTCGGTGTACTTCTGTCGCGCTACAAGTCTGGCAAGTTGCCGAAAGCATTCAAAATCATTCCGTCGCTGCGCAATTGGGAAGACATTTTGTATCTCACCAGACCGGATCAGTGGTCACCAAACGCTTGTTATGAGGCCACACGACTTTTGGTGTCTAACCTCACTGCGAACCAGTGTCAACGCTTCATCACCGATATTTTGCTTGAGCGTGTGCGAGACGATATTCAGGACAACAAAAAGCTCAACTTTCATCTTTACATGGCACTGAAGAAAGCTCTCTACAAGCCTGCTGCATTTTTCAAAGGCTTCTTGTTCCCTTTAGTGCAAAGCGGTTCCTGCACGCTGAAGGAAGGTGCTATAGTAGCATCCGTGCTGACCAAGGTATCCGTACCTGTGCTGCATTCTGCAGCTGCCCTGCTGCGTCTCGCCGAGATGGATTTCTCTGGTCCGGCTGCCTTGTTCATTCGTGTCCTTCTAGACAAGAAATATGCTCTGCCATTCAAAGTGGTGGATGCTCTGGTCTTCCACTTCATTCGTTGGAAGTCCATGTCCCGACCGTTTGCCGTCCTCGAGCATCAATCCCTCTTAGTTTTCACACAACGATACAAGAACGACATGACAGTTGAGCAGAAGGAGAGCCTCTTGGATATAGTCAAGGTGAAAGGACACGACAAGATTGGGCCTGAGATCTTGCGTGAGCTGCGGCACTCCATCAATCGTGGAGATCCTTTACCACCAGATGTGGATGTTGATATGCAGCTGTAATGCTTGCAGCACAGACTTTACTTCCTTGTAGTGTTACCTTGGTTATGGCGAATCCATCCTTTTCAGAGCCAGGTCTCAATCCATTGTGTGTCATTGTTCTCGTGCCAGTAATAATTCGACCATAGTCGTATACCCTTCTCCATTGAGTCTCGCTGACTCGAGCGGAGTGAGGCCTTCATCGTCCTCGACATCTAGTAGTACATCATTGTCAAGCAAGACGTTGACGATTTCCAGGGCATTTGAGTCTACTGCGAAATGCAAGAGACTGGTACCCTCCTCATTTTTCACGTTAACATCTCCACCACGAGAGAGATATGCGAGGATGTGTTCAGTGTTGCCATTTGCACATGCATCAATCAGGTGGTCCATGTCATTCGGGACGATCGTCTCGAGTGACTCTTCCGGGACGAGGAGCGAGGCTCCCTTGCCTCTCGTCGAGGAAGATTTCATGACATGCAGGATAGAGTCATCAGGAAACGCATTGACCTCTTTGGCGAGCTCGTAGTAGCGTTCCTCGGCTTGTACTCCCGTATCAGTGTCCGCAGCCACCCACCATGCCAACCACTTGGCATAGTCTGTTGGCTTGAACAGAAACAGGTAAAGTCTGCGCGGCAGTGTGTACGCGGGGGCTCGAGAATGAGCTGCTTTGTAAAGAGCATAAAACTGAAGTTGATGGGCACTGCTCAAAGCCTGAAAGTTGTCATGGGAAGCAACAAATTGGGCTATTGCCTCAAATGGTAGATTATTCTGCTTTCCCATTGAATGATCCTCTAGTGACTATAGTATATCATCGTCACTTTTGATGAAATGTCTCTACTGACGATAGGATTCATGACTACGTAGCGCCTGCGTCTACGAGCTTCGAGCTTCTCCAGCAAAATAGTGGCTTGGCACTACAAACCGGTACCACGCAAACCTCACTCTAAATGTCTCAAACGCAGCATTGTCTCTATCGACTTTCTTGATTGTTCTTTCGGCATGCTAAATTTATTGCACAGAAAACTGAACGATACTATGTTCATCCCTAAGCTCGAGGTCAACAAAGCGAAGTCCTCTGGCAGATCCTCATGGGTCGACGTGAACATATGCCCATTCAAAGTTCATGTCACCGTTATCATGAGGCAAGGAAAGATTAGAAAGGCAGTACATCAGAGCCAACCTTCCTCCAGAGTGATTTTTGCAGTGGCCATACGAGCCATGTGTCGATGCGTGAGCTGCATCATCAGAGCTGCTTTGGCGGATCCACAACAGGTAAGCTTGATATCTTCACGACAGTTGCGGTTGATCCCACCGCCTCCTCGAGCATGATCCGTCGTCAAATTCTGCATCCACCTCTGGCTTGTGCTGAGGTCATGCAGCTCAATATCATGATCTATGTTGTAGCCTATTCAAGATTAACCTTCTGATATGAGCTTGACAGCAGTCTTACATTTGGGACACACAAATGTGTTGCAAATCTTGCAAGATCGACCTGTGATACATACCCGACACAATGGCATCGTCCATTTCTCCTGACACATGATACAATCTGAGAGAGTCCGATCTATCGTGGGATCTGCAAGTTCTTCACGCCCATGACTGAAGTTACGGCAGTAACTTTGAGAACAACGAGCGATGTCCGTACATATAGGTTTCTTATGCTGCGTCGGGACACGTTCTAGAGACATCTTGAAGTCGTACATGTCTTCGCGCCAGCGGTCCTGATAATCAAATTCTGGGCCAGCTCCAGTCAGTTCAATCTCCATTTCATTGAAAGTGAAACTACCATTGTTCATAGGTTCGAAGAACGGGAGTCCCTGTATACCAAGCACATCTAGACGCTCGAGGTTCACAATCTGCTTAGTATTGGCCAGAGTGTCTAAGAAGTTCTGGAGCAAAAGACTGTTTATTTCAGCACAGAAGCGTACCGACAAATATACCAGATGAGGCGCATTTGTGATGAAATAAATCACATCCAGCACATTCACCATAGTTCCGTCGAGAACAACATTTCGCAAGGATATTGTGTTGATGTGATGATAACTCGAATTCCACATCATCTTGCTGAGATATAGGTCGGCATGACGTCTACCAGCCTTGTAGGTCAACACGCGCCAATCTGGTTGACTGAGGAGACAGTGCTCTGATCCATAAGGTAAACAATTGATCGGCAAAGTGTATGATTTCGTGCAGTTCAGTGTCTTCAGAGATGCTCCGCATACCACAGAACGTAGAGCTCGACAAGTGCGTGCGAGACTCTGTATGTCGAGGTACCGTAGATGAGAAAGTATGAGATCATATGCCAAGTCATCGAGCATCGTTAGATCAATCATACCTTGGTGTGTAGGACAGCTCGATATACAAGAGTAGCTACTGTCCTTGATCGAGTCTCTTATGATACAATTGAATGGTGAGGGGACCGCCTACATTCGCTTCGCTGTGCACTAGGAGATACAATCTTCGAGAAGTGACTAGCTCATCGACATGCTCATCTGTTTTGTACTCTCCTGGGGCTGTCAGACGACCTCATCTGGTGCACAAGCTAGTCTCCAACGATCTTTAACGAACTGTCACCACAGTCGCAACAATTGCTTTAAGCACTATACTGAACTACTGAACCCCGAGAGAGAACAAGTCTGAAAACGAACCTGCGACTTCAGGAAGCGAGCGCTGCAGTTGTGTGTGTCTGAAAATATCCGCGACGGACTGACAGGCTTGACAGGCTTGTAGGTGCGTCCAGCCGTCCGCACTGCCTAGGTGCACCTCGTAGCTACTTTCTCGTAGGCACGTAGGTAAGCAGCAGATTACCCCACAAAATCTGGAAGTCCCCGATCTTCGAGTGCAAAGTCCCGTGCGGTACTCCACGGTGCGTCATACCTGGGTAACCTTGGAACGTTAACCGAAAATTGAGCGGCAGATCCCATGTACGGCAAGGTCTTCGAACAACAACTTGCGACGAAGCGCATATATTTCCTTTCGTAGCTGCCCTTGTAGCTCGAGATTGTTTCTCATATCTGGCAATAGTGCATTGACGGAATCTACAACTTCGCCAAGGTGCATCGGTTGAATCTCATCAAGAGAGTCTTCTCTACAATAGAAAGGTCATTTCCGACATATCACAATATCATGGGAAATGATTCGCTCACGAAAAGGTTCGGACAGGAGACTGTCAATTTCTTTGCAGGGTCCACGTTGAATCGCTTCTCCTTCAAAAGGCAAGATAATGCCTTCCTTACCAAATGCATATCAGATCCCTCGGCTCGATTCTTGACATTTAATGAGCTAGATCCTTTAGCGACTAAGGAAGGCAAGTTAGTGTTGTTGAAATTTGAGGACGTACGGGCAATTATTGGCAATCCTTATGAATTGACAGATGAACAAAAAATCGACCAGTGGTCCGCTGAGGATGATCACACCACAATAGTCTTCCTTGGACTTGACGAGAGCAAACCAACGGATCACGGAGGCGAAGCTTACTTTGCTGTGGATGTGACTCCAGCAGAGTCTGACCAGTCTGGCGAGAAGCAGAAATTCATTGACACGGTTGTAGCAAAAGGATTGGAGTTCAAGAATGTACGAGTGGGTGTCAAGTTGGAGATGCATGAGAGTGCCTTTGTCGCGATGGGAAGGTCCTTGATTGATTGGAATGCGCGATATCAATACTGTAATGGTTGCGGTGGCAAGACAATTTCGGTGTGGGCGGGTGCTAAGAGACAATGCCCAGAGAAAGATCGAGTTGGTGGTAGTCGAAAGACTTGTGTATCACGCAAAGGTCTGCACAATTATCAATATCCTCGGACTGATACGACTGTCATCATGGGTATCCTGTCCTCGGACGGAAGCAAACTTCTATTGGGTCGGCAAAAGGTGTGGCCGAAAGGAATGTACTCGTGCTTGGCAGGATTTCTGGAGCCAGGTGAGTCCCTGGAGGAAGCTGTTCGTCGAGAGGTCTGGGAAGAATCAGGAATTCAAGTAGGCAGAGTCCAATATCACTCCTCGCAACCGTGGCCATTCCCGGCCAATCTGATGATTGGCTGTATTGGTCAAGCTCTACCGGGCTCTACAATAGATCTGGGCAACGATCCGGAACTGGAAGATGCGAGGTGGTTCACGAGGGACGAACTGAACAGTGCGGGTATCATGGGGGTGGAAGACAAAGATGGAGCGGCGCCTCAGTATAGTACACCTCCTGACATGGCTATCGCCAAAAAATTGATTGATTGCTTCGTACGGGATGATTGGGATTTGGACAAACTGGCATAGACAATTTTACATGTAACATCTAGTCTTTCACGCGTAGCAAGCAGTGCCACGACAATATCTGGATCAACGCACTCGATCGTTCTCTGCCACCTTCTACGATTATGCTTGGGATAGAGCTACACCAGCTGCTATACTGCAGGCCTATAGCTGAGAGTGATGATAATCATCAGCTGTGAAATGATGATGAGTGAATTCGAAGCTTAAGTGAATAATCGGCTGGAAGTGAGAGCGAGCGAGGCAACCAAATTTAAAGCGCGGATTCCGTGCTACCGCTGCGGGCGCTGCCACCAAAACTTTCCCGTGATTCATTCCAACCTCGAAGCACGACTCACGCGCCGGAGCAGAGCAGAATGATGCACATCAATTGCAAGCATTGACCCTACATGCCAGCCTGCGTGCTTACTTGACGCGATACATACCTGTCCTGAAACCACTCTGCCTGCGCTCTTCATGCTTCGGACCTAGGCATTCAGGTGCTACTCATCGTAGGCCGCGTGGGTCGCTGTTTGGTCAGGGCGAATCCACACCTGTTGACATACTACGCGCCAGAGTGTGTAACACGGCCGCACAGCCAGCAGGAATAGTCATGGCAGAGCAAATTCTCAGGCCGCCATTAGGGCCTCTTCCGATTTCACGACCCAGTCCCAATGTCTTTGTCAGTAACATCACCAATTCGGCCTCGAAAAACAACAAGCGGACTTACGACCATATTGGACCTGATGCGAACGCGGTCAAGAACGGGACCAAAACTCCCACTAAGAACTGCACTACCACAGCTGCGAATGGTAGAAAGAGTGTGAAACGTGTCAAGGCTGAAGTCAATGAGAATCCAGAAGCTACGACAGTTCGCTTACGCTCCAATGCAGAAGCGGAATATGCTGCCAAAATGAAAGCTTGGGTCGCATCTTATAAAAAGCAATTTCCTTACCTGCGTTTCTTCTTTGATGCTTGTCCTGAGGAGGATGTTCGACGTTGTACACGTCGCATCACTGCTCTTGGTGGTGTAAGTTTGACATAGTCACAAGCAGATTACAGTGCAAGTGCTCATTCTCGTGTAGTCTATCGAGCCCTTCTTCAGCAACAACGTCAATGTGGTAGTGACGACCAGAGAGCTACCCAAGGTGCCCTCGTTAGGAGAAAGAGCGGAAGGAAATGCTAGTGCTCAACCGACTCTGAACGCAAATCACACGTTGGCATACATTCCGGCAACAACGCACCTAGCAAGCAGACCGTAAGAGTGATTTGTGCAATTTCGTTCATACTACTAAGAATAATAGCCAAGACATTCAGGCTCGGCTTGACGTTGGTACTCACGACGTTCTTGTCAAGGCTCAGAATCTGAATATCAAAATCTGGACACTCAAAAAGTTGCGAGACTCAGTGTTGAAAAATCTGTTTGCGGAGCAGAGCATAACCACACAGCAACGTTCACTACTGACCACATTGCGCACTGAAAAGTTCATTGGAACGGGAGAGGAGAACATAGTGCAATTCAGTGGACCGTATATCTTAGTCCGGGACATGAACGAGCAGTACAGACCTATCATATGCCGTGAATGGACAGCCGTCAGTAATGCCAAGGACGGCGAATGGCCTCAATGGCGTGCCACACGTCCTGGACGTTGTCCTTTCATTCGTGACAAGACTGCTGAGAAGAACATAAGGGCGCCTGAAGTGACCCAGGTCAGACCCGAACGTCCACTGGGGATAAGTCACTTCCAACACGCGAATGCGTCCGGCATACAACAGATCACAAGCGCCATACGATCAAACCTCGGACGATCTGGTTGGAGTGGTAAGGAGAATATTGGCTCTGGCGTAGCGAATCTGCACAAGAAAGCGGTGACGTCGAAGAGGAATTCCAAGCTCAACGCGACTCTCGACCCGACCGATGCTAAGAAGGTAAAAGTCGACGTCAAGGCTGGTTATTGTGAGAATTGTCGTGAGAAATTTGACGACTTCGAGGCACATCTCCGGACGAGGTTGCATCGGACCTATGCCAAGAACGAGAGTAATTTCGTTGAGCTGGACGAACTACTGCTACACTTGGTACGGCCACCACACGTTGAACCTCCACTCAATGTGATATGATCATGAGGACATGAGCAGACAATTGATCAAGCAATTGCATATTGCATATTAGCGTTAAATTCATACATGAAGCATTCATAGTAGGCACGAACACTGTATAACATCATTTCATCGGATCGGCAACAGCGGCACAGGTAGGCTTGCGGGCACTCACGACCTAGGTAATCATAGTATGCGGATAATAGAACAAAGTCATCAATATGGTCCGTCCCAGAGCATGTAGAGCATGCTAGCCGCAGGTAAAAGCACACATGCCTTACGTACACTTGTGAACACGCGTGCTACAAATGCAATGCCCTCCAAATTCGCAGCAGCCGTAGCTGCATAGCATATATATCTGATATTGTATGTACATGCATATGTACTATAGCTAGTACGGCGCATGCATATGCATATGCTAGCTAGGTATAGCTAGGCGGTGCAGCTGCTGCTGACCTGCAGGCTCGCAGTTTGGAGTTTCAAGGACGAATTGTGGCTGCACCGCTATCCTTGGCGCCCTCCCGTGAAGTGGAATTCGGGTTGCATCAGTGCACTCCAGAATTCGAAATGGGGTCCCTGTAGCTTGCACAATACTAGGCCGATAACGTTGCTGTGAAGTGACCACAAGTCGTTCTCCACTAGTACTGCTCGACCGTCCTTTGATCCAGTCGAGCGCAGGCTCTGAGACCGACAAGACGAGCTGCGACCGTGATTGGCACGTTGATAACGGCGTTAGTGCCTGAATAGGCGCGCTCCACGATGCAGGGTCTACAAGGTTCGTGACATACTGGCACAGCCTGAGCTGTAAAGCTGGAGGGCAATTATTGACACGAATAGACTTCCAGATCAGGTCACAATCATACAGCTCACCTGTGCGAGAGAACAATTATCAGCGCGATGTCTACTCCTCAACAGGTCCTCTTAGTCCAACACGATCACCGCGTCGCTCACCAAACCCGAACTATGCGTCCATGTCACCAAGACTACAGCCACTGACTCAGCGTGAACCAGCCATACCGCTCACTAGAATGAAAAGAGTATCTGAGCATGGCCTGCGACCGAGACACAATCCGCAACCTCCATTTCGACGTGCCAGGCCCGAAGGTGGCTTTATATCACCATTGCAAGCTGCTACAACATATCTTCCTCAGACATACCGCATATGTAACCCGTCCTTCAATTACCAGTCATCAACCAACCCTCGACGGCCTCTGACAAAGCCCTCTGAGGGCTGCAAGAATGATGGTCACGACAACGAACACTCTGATTATATATTATATGTCAATGATGTCCTTGGCATTGATGAGGGACACAAGTATTTGATACTAGATGTTCTGGGTCAAGGAACCTTTGGCCAAGTTGTCAAATGTCAAAACATGAAGACTCTTGAAGTCGTTGCCGTCAAGGTGATCAAGAACAAGACAGCATACTTCAATCAATCGATGATGGAAGTCACCATCCTGGATCTGCTCAACAATAAGCTCGACAGGGCAGATGAGCATCACATTCTGAGATTGAAGGACACCTTCATCCACCGTCATCACCTGTGCCTGGTCTTTGAGTTGCTCAGTGTCAACCTTTACGAACTGATCAAGCAGAACCAATTTCGAGGTCTATCAATGAACCTGGTTCGCGTCTTTGCAACACAACTTCTTGATGCCATGACGATACTGAATGAAGCCAAGATAATACATTGTGACCTGAAGCCGGAAAACATACTACTGAAGAATTTAGAGAATCCTAACATCAAGGTCATTGATTTCGGTAGTGCTTGCCACGAACGTCAGACAGTGTACACTTATATTCAATCCCGGTTCTATCGTTCACCAGAGGTGCTTCTCGGACTTCCGTACTCTGCTGCGATAGACACCTGGAGTCTTGGCTGTATTGCTGCAGAGCTATTCCTTGGCCTGCCCTTGTTTCCTGGAAGTTCAGAATACAATCAAATCACCAGAATCACAGAGATGCTGGGACATCCTCCATCCTGGATGCTTGAAATGGGCAAGCAAAGCGGCGAGTTTTTTGAAAAAAGCATGGAAGTTGACGCTGTCGGTCGCAAGCGATATCGCCTGAAAACGCTTGAGCAATATAGCATCGAGCATAAGGTCACCGAGCAACCTAGCAAACGCTATTTCCAAGAATCTTCCCTGCACGATATTGTCATGAAGTATCCACTGCATCGGAAGAATATGACGGAGCAGGAAATCAATCGCGAGACATATCTAAGGAGTTCGTTCGTGGACTTTGTTGGTGGTTTGCTAAACATGAATCCGTTGGAGCGCTGGTCGCCTCAACAAGCTCGTCTGCATCCATTCATTACCGGAGAACGCTTCAGTACGCCATTCGTACCTCCGGCCTTCCGTGCTGCTCGCAAACCCACGGCCGATAATCCTTTACCACCACCGCCTTCACATCATAATCAAGTCCCTCAGCAGAAAGCAGCGGAAAAATTAATAGCGAGCCAAGCAGTGGCTCACGAAAAGGCGGAAGCTGTCCTTGCTGCGAAACAGCAGCAACAGATATCATCGAATCCTCCTTTGGCAAAGCTGTCTTCTTCACCGGGCATGCCCAATATGCAGCATCAAACCCCGAGCAATCCTTACGAGCCAAATCCCTACTTACAACCACTGCAAGATTTGTCTTATGCTCAACCGGGTATATCGATCTCTGCTAACCAGTCCCCGAACAATTATGCACAGTATTCACCGTCCAGCAATATGCCTTATGGGCAGACATATCCGACCAACCCTCCCAGCAGCAATCCCTACTATGCACAACAAATGCCAATGCAAGCACATACGCAAGCTCAAATGCATCTGCAAGCACAAGCACAAGCACATGCGCAAATGCAGGACCAAACCGCGCATCAGCAGTCGCAGCAGCAGAGTCAGAACTTCAACCAAAGACGTGCCCGTGCTGGCACTATGGGTCATATAGACATGCCCATCAATCTCCAACGACAAAGCCACATGCTCAATCCTGCCTTGCGATCTAGTCCTAATTACGGGTCTTGGCAACACTCGATGGACCCTGCAAGCCAGAACTATATGGGTCCTGGGCAAGGTAGTGGGGCCAACAGACGAGGCAGTATACAGGCTCCCAACAACGATCTTCAAAATCGTGATGCGCAAGCTTACTTCTCGCGCTGGGCATGATCATGCCGTCAGATGTCGTAGGAATGCTACGTGTCGAACATCCTGTACGCTAAGCGCTTTGTCAGGTACGATGATTGACCGACTTGTATAGGCGATGCCCTCGTTGTCGCACAAGCATCATCTCGCCACTGTCTAGGACAATATGCATGGCTCCAATCGAAGACATGCTCTTCGTATTGCCTCTCCATGTGGTCAATGCTGGATCACCTGAAATGACTCCATCGACATGATGCTAAAGATGTGTCGCAATCGCATCTTGAACATTGGATGTCTTTCGGAGTACTCGGGAGGATAGCTTTTCAAGCACATTAAGCTCTCGTAGCAGAAGCGGACGACATCAGACAAACGGCGCGAGTGTAGCTCGAACGTAAGCTTTCGCACTCGCTTCTACTCCGCCGTGCGGCTTGTAACTGTGTATCGGTGACCATGAATCAACCAGAGACTTTGCCAAACTCGGACTCTAGATAGTCTTTGATCTTGCGTGCCTCGAGGCGCAACAGTCCGAATTGCGAGTCGAGTGTGCCTTGCAAACACAACAAGAGGCCCTGTGATGCCACACCGAGGTCGTTGCCCTGAATTTGAATATCCTGAATGAAGAGCCTGTCAGCCTGTACTCATCAGAAATCATGTCTAATATTCTCAAGTTTTGCTCGTAGCAGACCTCTGAAGTGACGCAGATCCAATCAGACCCGCGCTGCATGCTATCGTCCATGTCGCTCTCCTGCACGCCCTCGGAGGAAGACCAGAGACTGGCTGCCAGTGCGGCGACGACCCGGTTGCGATTCTGCACGGATGAGTCCAACGCCTGTGCCAGTAATGAGCCGGATTTCGTGAAGAGACTGTTCGGAATGTCAGTACTTTTTGCTTGACAATGACGCGAGAAGGACGACGTCGTATGTTTGCTTACATGGCTGACCCCAGCGAGGGAGACAGTGTCTGCGACAGCAGATCTGATAGGGGTTTCGCCTTCAACATATCGAGTTGGAGTGTAACGCGGCAGTAATCTCCAGCGAGTCCAATCTGGATACTGTGCCTAACAATTCTCTTGTAACGTAAGAATGGCTTGGACTCACAACGGCGTCTCTTGATACCCATACATATGACCACCCAGCATGCGCAGTAGAAGGGAGACGAACGAGCCAACGTTGGAAGTCAAATGGTCAAGCCACACCAGATTTCAGCCACTGCCGGCCGTTACGGAGGTCAGCAAACTGGGCCGTGGATATATGGCGATCCTTCTCATACAAAGTCGATGGATGACCTTGGTCTTTGCTAAGCGTCGACTCTTGTGAGACAACTCACAGACACGGCGAAGCATTCGCTAAGGGTGCTTCATTTGTCGTCTCGCGTCACCTCACGATTGCATCTCGTGTACGACATGACAATAACAGCAATGCTCACATGAGTTACAGGACTACGCCGGCACCATAAGGATGGATCCCATTTTCAACGACCTCAAGTCGAAAAGTGAGGAAGTGCGTTTGCGCGCCGCCAATGAACTCCGGGATTATGTATGCCGAAGACTACTTCGATTCTGAAATAATCACTCACGGACCCAGGTGACCGCAACAGCTCGTGAGCTCTCGGGAGAGTCCTTCACACGACTCAACAATGAGATCAACAAGAAAATCTTTGAACTGATACACTCCTCCGATCCATCAGAGAAGCTCGGCGCTATCGTGGCAATCGGTAATATGCGACTCAAGCATCTCGCACCTGGCTAACGAAACAGACAAACTGATTGACTTTGATGGTGAAGAAGGCAACACAAAAATCACACGATTTGTGCACTATCTGCGGATCGTCCTGCCTGGTAACGATGTACACGCCATGTCCTTGGCTTCGAAAGCGCTCGGTCGACTTGCGGCATCCGGCGGCATCCTTACCGCCGAATTCGTTGAATTTGAGATCAAGCGAGCGCTAGAGTGGTTGCAAGGCGACAGAAATGAGAGTCGTAGGATGGCTGCAGTGCTTGTGATCAAGGAGTTTGCAATCCATGCACCGACACTGATCTACTCGTATGTCTCACAAATCCTGGATCTCCTCTGGATGGCGCTCCGGGATCCAAAATTCATCATTCGCAACAGTGCAGCAGAGGCGCTCTCGGGTTGTCTGGACATCATCTTCCAGAGAGAGACCGCTCTGAGGGTACAGTGGTATGTGCGGATACTGGAAGAGGCTGATCATGGACTCAAAAGCGGGAATGCCGATGTTGTGCACGGCTCACTTCTAGCTTACAAGGCACTGCTTTTAAAGGCCGGTATGTTTATGCACGAGAAGTACCGGGGTGCGTGTGAACTTGTCCTGCGTTACAAAGACCATCGCGACAGTCTGATAAGACGGACTGTAGTCGCCTTGATTCCAACCTTGGCCTCGTACAACCCGGTGGAATTTACTGCAACCTATCTACAAAAGAGCATGTCGCACTTGCTCGCACAACTGAAAAAGGAGCGTGACCGGTCATATTCGTTTATAGCCATCGGAGAGGTGGCCGTCGCAGTGAAGGCTGCCATGAACCCATACCTCGAGGCAATCCTGTCGACCATCAGAGAAGGGCTGAGCATTCGTGGCCGAGGGAAGAGGGAAAATGAAGCATCAATATTCCAATGCATTTCGATGTTGGCGACAGCCTCAGGCCAGGCACTCCGTCCGCATATGCACGAACTACTCGACATGATGTTCTCCTGTGGGTTATCAGAGCCTCTTCGTCGAGCCTTGGTGGATCTGGCTCATTATATTCCTCCCTTATTGCCCACTATACAGGACCGTTTGCTGAATCTGCTATCAATGATCCTCAGTGGAAAACCGTTCCGCCCACCTGGCAGTCCACAGAAGTTACAAATCGCTAATAGTACTGCTCGGGAGGTGCGTGAGGCTCATGCAAGCGAGATCAAGGATGCCGAGCTTGTGACCCTGGCTCTAACTACACTTGGTACTTTCGACTTTATGCATCATGTCCTTAACGAATTCGTTCGAGACTGCGTCATTTCGTACCTCGAAGACGACAACGCCGAAGTGAGAAAATCAGCCGCTCTTACATCGTGCCAGCTCTTCGTGCGCGATCCTATTGTGTTTCAGACCAGCAATCACGCGATTCGCCTCGTCGGGGAAGTCCTCGAGAAGCTCTTGACTGTGGGAATTGCTGATCCTGACTACACGATACGACAGATAGTCCTCAGTTCCCTGGACGAGAGATTCGACCGCCATTTGGCACAAGCCGAAAATGTTCGAAGCTTGTTTATTGCTCTCAATGACGAAGTTTTTGAGATTCGCCAAATCACTATTACTATTATTGGTCGTCTGACCTTTCACAATCCAGCATATGTCATGCCGAGCTTACGAAAAACACTCATTCAATTGCTCACTGAGTTGGAATTCTCGGGAGTCGCACGAAACAAGGAAGAGTCAGCGCGATTGTTGTCCTTACTTGTCGCTGCGGCTGCAAAACTTATCAAGCCATATGTCGAACCCATGCTCAAAGTCTTGCTTCCCCGTGCTCGAGATGCAAGTCCGGGCGTTGCAAGCAGTGTACTTGCAGCACTTGGTGAACTCGCCAATGTAGGTGGCGAGGACCTTCTCAAGTACCTCAATGACTTGATGCCTCTGATCATTGAGACGCTGCAAGACCAGAGTTCTAGCATGAAGAGGGACGCTGCTCTGCGAACACTTGGACAACTAGCGAGTGCTTCCGGATACGTCATTGACCCGTATCTCGATTATCCTACTTTGCTCAACATTCTGATATCCATTCTCAAGACTGAACAGGCAGGTTCTATTCGACGAGAGACCGTTAAATTAATAGGTATCCTTGGAGCACTCGATCCATATCGACATCAGATGCTTGAACGAGGACCAGAAGACCATTTGCCTGAACAAAAAGCCGTCACGCAGGCAGTATCTCTACTGACCTCAGGCATGGGTCCTTCTGCTGAGGAATACTATCCGACAGTGGTAATCACTACCCTGATGAATATACTGAAAGATCCTTCGCTGAGCACTCATCATACTGCGGTCATCCAGGCCATCATGTACATCTTCAAAACACTAGGCTTGAAATGCGTTCCCTACCTGTCACAGATCATCCCTGGGTTCCTGGCTGTTATGCGGACGTCATCTCCGACGATTCTCGAATTTTATTTCCAGCAATTGGGAATCTTGATCTCGATTGTAAAACAACACATTCGCAACTTTCTTCCTGACATATTTGCACTCATCAAAGAGTTTTGGAATCCGACATCCAACCTGCAATTAACCATCTTGACCTTGGTCGAATCAATTGCCAGGGCTCTGGAAGGAGAGTTCAAGGTGTTCTTACCCTCCTTATTGCCACTAATGTTACATATATTCGACATCGACAGCACAAGTCACCGAGCGCCCACACAAAAAGTCCTTCATGCATTCATCGTCTTCGGGTCCAATGTTGAGGAGTACATGCATCTCATCTTGCCTGTCGTGGTCAGAATGGTTGAAAAGCAAGACGCACCTATTCCTCTCAGAAAGACCGCCATCCAGACAATAGCTCAACTGTCTAGGCGAGTCAATTTTTCGGATTTGTCATCTCGAATCATTCATCCACTAGCAAGAGTGCTAGCCTCGGGTCCGAACGAGCTTCGTGCAGCTGCTATGGACTGCTTGTGCGCACTCGTTTTCCAGCTTGGTTATGACTACGCCATATTCATACCAATGATCAACAAGTGCTTGATAACAAACAAAATACAGCACTCGAATTACGATCTGCTAGTCTCCAAGCTTCTCAAAGGAGAATCACTCCCGCAGGATCTCAACCCTGAAGAAAAGTTTGGAGATATACGGGAGAACGATGCTGGTTCAGCTGAGACAGCGGCCAAAAAGTTGCCTGTCAACCAGCAGCACCTCAAGAATGCCTGGGAGGCTTCCCAACGGTCAACAAGGGACGATTGGCAGGAGTGGATTCGTCGTCTATCCGTTGAGCTCCTGAATGAGTCTCCTTCTCATGCACTACGAGCTTGTGCCGGATTGGCAGGTCTATATTATCCGTTGGCTCGGGAGCTGTTTAATGCAGCATTTGTATCGTGCTGGACTGACCTTTATGAGCAATATCAGGACGAACTTGTGCGTGCTATTGAGACTGCTTTGACTTCCCCAAACATTCCTCCGGAAATACTACAGGCACTTCTGAATTTGGCTGAGTTCATGGAGCATGATGACAAGGCCTTGCCCATCGATATCCGCACACTGGGCTCATATGCAGCGAAATGCCATGCATTTGCGAAGGCACTTCACTACAAGGAACTAGAGTTCATTTCAGAGCCCTCTGCAGAAACGATCGAAAGCTTGATTTCCATCAACAATCAATTACAACAACCAGATGCTGCCATTGGTATACTGACGCATGCACAACAGCATCATGATCTTGAATTGAAAGAAACCTGGTACGAAAAGTTGCAGCGCTGGGAAGATGCTCTCAAAGCATATGAGTCCCGGTCTCCTGAGGAGCAGAACACGTTTGCAGTCACTATGGGCAAGATGCGCTGTCTGCATGCCCTTGGGGAGTGGGATCATCTTTCGTCGCTCGCACAAGAAAAATGGATACATGCCGGCCACGATGTGCGCAGGTCCATCGCACCTCTTGCCGCTGCTGCAGCATGGGGCTTGGGTCAGTGGGAGCTGATGGACGACTATATTGGCGTTATGAAATCAGATGTTCCGGACCGAGCTTTCTTTCGTGCAATCATCTCTCTTCACAGAAACCAATTCCCAGAAGCGCTTTCCCACATCACGAAAGCCCGAGATTTGCTCGATACAGAACTCACCGCTCTTGTTGGCGAGAGCTACAATCGTGCATACAGTGTAGCAGTACGAGTGCAGATGCTCGCGGAGCTTGAAGAAATCATCACATACAAACAGAGCAAGGACAGACCCGAGAAACAAGCCACAATGAGGAAGACTTGGATGAGGCGACTGAAAGGTTGCCAGCGTAACGTTGAGGTGTGGCAGCGTATGCTCAAAGTTCGTGCTCTCGTCATTTCTCCCGAAGAGAATATGGAGATGTGGATCAGATTTGCGAACTTGTGTCGCAAATCCGGTCGACTGGGTCTGGCTGAGAAGTCACTCAATTCATTGTTGCCGGAGGATGTCTCGCCAGATGATCTGACACATGCACAGCCGCGGGTGGTATATGCGCATCTTAAGTATCAGTATGAGACGCAAGACAAGGCCCTGGCACTCAAGACATTGCGCGACTTTACGGCTCGTCTTTCCAGCGATGTTGGCATGACAATCAGGGGTAGCGAGCAAGTCTCTGCTGTCAAGGAAGACTCACTCAAGACTGATGTGTCGGACTATTACGAATTGCTCGCACGATGCTATCACAAACAAGGAGAATGGCAGCGTGCGCTTGAGCCACAGTGGACATCGGACAACATGACTGAAGTGCTAGAATCATACAATCTTGCCACCAAATTCGATAAGGATTGGTACAAGGCTTGGCATTCGTGGGCCTTGGCGAATTTCGACGTCATACAATATCATGAGAATCAACCTGAAGGAGTCCAGCCTGAGATCTACGCTACTCGTATCAAGCCTGCAATACAAGGGTTCTTCGGCTCAATTGCGCTCTGTTCTGGAAACTCTCTACAGGATACCTTGCGGCTGCTAAGCTTGTGGTTCAAATATGCAAATGATGTCGAGATTGGACAGGCAATCACGGAAGGGTTCACGACTGTCAGTATCGATACCTGGTTGGAAGTTATTCCTCAACTCATCGCTCGAATTCATGCTCCTGGCGCCAATGTCCGCCGTCTTATTCATCAATTGCTAGCAGATGTCGGCAGAGCTCATCCGCAAGCCTTGGTTTATCCTCTGACGGTGGCCACGAAATCTACGAGTATTTCTCGACAGCGAGCCGCATTAGAGGTCATGGAGAAGATGAAAGTCCACAGCGCAGACCTTGTAGAGCAAGCACAGTTGGTCAGTCACGAGCTGATTCGTGTCGCGATTCTCTGGCACGAGCAGTGGCATGAAGGGCTCGAGGAAGCGTCACGATTGTACTTCGGAGATCGCAACATAGATGGTATGTTCAGTGTTCTGGAACCACTACACGAGATGCTCGAACGAGGGCCAGAAACGCTGCGTGAGACCTCGTTCAACCAGGCCTTTGGCAGAGATCTGCAAGAAGCGAAGTCTTGGTGCGAGAAGTATAAAGAGACAAAGAACGCTGCCGACCTCAATCAGGCCTGGGATCTCTACTATCAGGTCTTCCGAAAAATCAGCCGACAATTGCCTCAGTTGACCACGCTCGAATTGCAGTACGTGTCACAAAAATTGCTCAATGCCAAGGATCTCGAGCTGGCAGTTCCTGGCACCTACCACTCTGGTCGGGAAGTGATCAAGATTGCCAGTTTCGCGACCACCTTCAATGTGATTACAAGCAAGCAACGCCCGAGAAGACTCACCATGAAAGGCAATGACGGTCAAGATTATCAGTATCTCTTGAAAGGTCACGAAGACATCCGACAGGATGAACGTGTCATGCAACTGTTCGGTCTTGTCAACACTTTGTTGTCCGTGGATTCTGAGAGTTTCAAGAGACATCTCAACATTCAACGCTATCCAGTCATACCGCTGTCTCCCAATTCTGGTCTTCTCGGATGGGTACCTGACAGTGATACATTTCATGTGTTGATCAGAGACTATCGTGATTCAAGAAAGATCCTGCTAAATATCGAGCACCGATTGATGCTTCAAATGGCTCCAGACTACGACAATCTGACGCTGCTCCAAAAAGTCGAGGTCTTTGAGTATGCCTTGGACAACACAACGGGTCAGGACTTGTACCGAGTGTTGTGGCTAAAGTCACGCAGCTCCGAAGCATGGCTCGACAGGCGAACGACATATACTCGCTCACTTGCCGTCATGTCTATGACTGGTTACATTCTCGGACTGGGAGACAGGCATCCCTCGAATCTCATGCTCGACCGCTACACCGGCAAGGTCATTCACATTGACTTTGGCGATTGTTTCGAGGTTGCGATGCACCGAGAAAAGTTCCCGGAACAAATCCCCTTTCGCCTGACGCGCATGTTGACCAATGCGATGGAGGTCAGCGGCATCGAGGGTTCATTCAGAATCACCTGCGAGCACGTCATGCGCGTGCTGCGGGACAACAAAGAGTCCCTCATGGCGGTCCTGGAAGCATTCGTGTATGACCCCTTGATCAATTGGCGACTCATGACCACCGCTCCAAGTCCCGGCGACCCGGTCGCGCGCAACGCCAACAGTACCGACCAGCAGCAGCCGTCGACATCGACGACCACCGTCACGGAGCTGTTGCCGGATCAGTCACAACCAGACAACAATACGGCACCGTTGAAGCGTGGCCGAGCCGACGAAGGGGAGCAATTGAAGGAGGCGCAGAATAAGCCGGAAGTACTCAACCAGCGCGCCGTCAACGTCCTCAACCGCGTGCAAAACAAGTTGACCGGGCGCGACTTTAAGCCCGACATTGAGCTGGACGTCACGATGCAGGTCGAAAAATTGATTGAGCAGGCCACCAGTCTGGAGAATCTGTGTCAGTGTTATATTGGTTGGTGCGCATGGTGGTGAGGCGGATTTCTGTACATATCACAGTATATACACCTTTATACGGCCACATCTTTTATCGAAGCTAGCTGGCGAGTTGGGAAGTATCTTCATATCTATATAGTGTACATATTACTACTCGGCAATTCGTCATGCATCACTCATCTGCGTCTCTCACCACCTTGCCTTGATTGCGTCTCCGCTCCATCTCCAACTTGACGCGCAACCACTCGTCGGCAGGTCTCCCGGCCTCGCCGGCAAAAGTGGCAATGGCACCGAATATCGCGTTGCCGAGCCACGCCGACCAGAGACTGACACAGACGTGATATCGAAATGTCCACACTGATCGTTTTCCCTTTGCGGCCATGTCGTAGACGTGGTTGTCAAAGACACAATTACTCAAGGTGAGAAACTCGGCGTGCGCAGGTCGTATGGCGCGTATTTCCGCGTCAAACCAGTCCGGTCGACCGCGGTACTGCGCGCGGAGGTGCTGCGCGTACCATTTACCGGGCATGCGTCTCCCGAATCCGGCACTAAAGACGCGCAGGAAGAGGGTCTCGTCGGAGGTGCGAAAGAGAGGCGAGGAGGAGAGCGCGAGGGAGTCTGTCCACAGGCACGTCAGGGGTGATTCCGCGGTGACGAGCGAGGTGAAGAATGACCACGACAAGACCGTAATCTCGAGGGCCTCCTCACAGCCCGACCCGGCAATGACGACTTTTTGCCTGTCGTCGTCGTTTGGTGCGGGAAGGATGTGAAAGGTTATTCGATGACAGGGCAACCATTCCGCATTGCTCCGGAGATACCCAAACACCAAGTCTGCAAAGTAAGAATCTGACGGGGACGCTTGCGAGCGTCCGATGGCGCCAATGTCCTCGTAGGGTTCGGGGCGAAGATACACGGCGAGTTTTTTGCCATAGTGAATCTTGTATGCTTGCGCCAAGATGCGCGGCATGGTCAAAAAGACGGCGGATCCGTACCTGAGCAGAGTCCATGCGCAGCGGCCCGTCGAGGAGGTTTCCACGGGAGCTGAGGTGGACTCCACTTGCGCCGTCAACTTTTTCGTCCCGTCCACGTCCAGCAGAGTCAAGTGCATCGCGACCTTGAGTGATGCATCGTCCGCAGTGAGTGGATCTAGACACTGCAGACGGTACGACCCTGAGCGATCATTGAAAGGCGAGACATGAAACCGTCTGGGAAACGTCTGAGCGGACGTATATCCCTTTCTCGGCACCTCATCGGCTTGTTCTTGTTCAAGGACATAAACATGTTTTTCGCCAAAAGTGTTGTTGACCTCCAGCACGACGACCTTGAGACGATCCTGGGCATCGTAGATGTAGTGGAAGGAGACTGGATTGAAGGAGTAACCGAATAGTCTTGGAGTTGTGATCAAGATTGCCCTTGTGAGCTCTGTAGTATCGACATTGTGGTCCTTGATGTGACTCCACAGTTTTTGCTTGATGGTGCCAGTATACTTTTGACCCAGGTAATCCTCACTGCTGAGCGTCAGCAAGCGCCAAGCCTTGCTCCGCGAGGAGAATATCCTGTCCACATAGCCAATAGAGTCCAGGTCAATTCCGATATAGAGCACAGGATACCTGAATGAATGCAGAACAGGCAGGAAGCGGGAGTGAAAGGTAGAGCTGACCAGTAGCGATGGCCGTAGGCTGCCTTGGAGTAGTGACTGACTAGACCTTGGCGTGGTGAGATACCATGTAGTGGCAACAATCAGCACGCATGTTGTGCTGATGATGCTTGCTGCATCCAGCATTCAGTGCGCCGAATAGACACTCTTCACTGAACAACGAATTGTTGGGCAAGGTTATGATTGATGTTGTGTCGCCATATGCGAACAAGCTCAAGGTACGAGTGCATGGCATGCGTGAGCGAGGCAGCACAAGGGAGTGATCGCGCTCCACACTTTCGGCGAGAACTTGATTGTGCGCGCGAAGCCGCACTCGATATCCTACACAGCACCACGATTCAGCACCTACGTATACACCGACAGCTGCTCACAGGAAACGTCGAGCTTGAAAACGTAAATAGATATAAATACAAGAAAGGTACTGTGTGACCACGATTGAGACTAGCCAGTAGTCCAATCTTTATGTACAAATGTTTCGTAATGTCGTTAAAGGATGCCCATTGAAAGTGGGCATAGTGCAAGCTGGCCGCCCCTCGTGGAAGGACGAGCTCGAGAGAGTCTCAGCGGTTGGCGGCATGCCCGGGAGGACAGCGAGAAGAGTACTTTGGCGACTGTGCCGAAGGGCAACCCGACCTCACGCTGTTGATGGAGGAATTGCGTGATACACCGCTGCCGGACGATTTTGACTTGAGGACAAAGCTGTCGAGCGAAAATGGTCGCAGCGGTCGCGGTGGTGTCGGAGTAGCGCTGGCAGACTCGAGAAAATTGCTGAAGCTCGTCTCGAACGGATTGACTTCGAGTTCGTGCTGACATGGTTAGTGGCTGCTTCGAAGTTTTCGGAGAATCTCCTCGAGATGAATGACTTACCGAGACACTGCGAACGCTCGTCACTGATGCGATGGAGCTTTTGCGTTGCGCGATCATTGCATACTCTTCAGCGCTGATGCTGATCGTACTGTTGCTTCGACAGCGTTGCTCCATTTCTATGTTCTTGTTCTTGGAGTATATAGTGAATAAGTGTGTCTAGTAGATATATGCGAGGATGTGTCTGATCGAGTCTGAGTAGACAATGTGCTCGAGATCGGTATCTTGTCTGGTGATGGCTCCTCAAGCGATGCTTTCTTGCGTGTGAGTGTGTCTGGGAGACAAGCTGCCCTTATGAGCCAGATCAGCCTCTGCAATCTAATCCTGGACCGTGCATTTTAACGCTGGGCCAGCCACTGGGGAAGAGCGCCCAGACATGAAAAAGACTCCATGGAAGCTGGAAGCTTGGAAGCTTGGAACGCTGAGCAGTTGGGTGGCTTTTCGGTGATCAGCACTCAAGGGATCACCCACGCAGCCTCTGTCATACAGTTGCGAACCAATCACATTGCATGCCAGGCCGATGAATCTGGTACGATCGGCGGTGAAAATGAACATTCATCGCTTCGCGCACGGGGTGAGGCTTGCGCAGGGTCTGGCATGCGCTCATGATCATGCCAAGTTGATATCTCATGTTCACCCCATTCTCCTTGCGACGATACTTCGTCTCGTGGCCCTACAACTGCCTCTGCTATCATGAGTTTGCATGTGGATTGGCATATCAATCGGCAAGGGATGTGACGTGTCTCTGCCCGGAGGCAGCGTCTGTATGGCGTGCATGAGCGAGACACAAATCCAATAACGTGAGATTTAGTGTTTGGTGGCATACGCAACTGCAGCAGCATTTGTGCGCGAACCTTGGAAGGTGGTCCCGTGCCGGACGTCACCCGCGAGCTTCCAAGGTTCAACTTCCAGCTTCTGGGAGATTCTCTTTTTTTAGGCTCTTTGATATTAGAATTCGGAGATTCGTCGGTCCGACAAGCCTAACCCGAGCCTGCTCATCTCCACCCGCGTGGACCTGCTCCCCTCCATCTGCCCGTCAAGGAAGCAGGATTGGCAATTGACGCTCGCCCTTCTACTCATGATCGTCCGTCCCGTGCATGCCATTAAATGAAGGACTGAGACATACATATGTACTAAAACCACCACTGTGATTTCCATTGAGAACACAAAGATTTGTCCATGGAGGATCACTTTCTCTTGATTCTGGCTGATTCGCAGCTTCCCATCGGGTCCGTAAGTATAATTTCCCTGCAAAGGTACTGTCACCCCTTGAGATGTCGTCTGCCGATTCCCCCGCTTTTCGCCTTTGTTGATAAGCCTCGCGAACGACATCTCTCGCGCGCCGCGTGACATTCCCCAGACTTTTTGAGAAATGGATGGAGATGAGCTGACAATGTGAACTATAGTTTGCCTACTCCTCCGGGCTGGAATCGTGCAGCATCCACAACCGAGGAACGGACGTGGCAGACTTTCTGGGACACTCCATCGATTCCCTCTGCCACACGACGGTGCCCTTCACGCGTGCCGCGTACACGAGTCCCGGGAATGCAATCGCGCTCGACGACACGTTTGATGCCAACACGCCCTGCCAAGTCGCACGACGCGCCAGCCTCACCCAAGGCCGCGCACTCCTCAAGCTCATCGTAAAGACCTTTTTGCAGCACTGCCGCGACGGCGACGAGGAGCTGTACAAGCAGGTCCTCGCCTACAAGGCCGCCGTGCACTCCCCCCGCGGCGCCGCCTCGGGACACTTTGGCATCGTCTTTGCCCTCGCCGGTCGCGTCCTCGGCATCGACCTCGACCGACTCACCTTTTGCCTCGCCCAATCACACGCCAAGGCCGTCCTCAGCGCCGCCGTCCGACTCTCCCTCATCGGCCCTTACGAGTCCACCCACCTGCTCGCCAGCAAAACTACCCGACTCGGCATACACCGCGCACTCCAGCGCACGCGAGACTTGCCCATCGACGACTGCGGACAGACCTTTGGCCTCATTGACATTTGGCAGGGCCGGCACGAACTACTCTACTCGCGCATCTTTTCCGCCTAAATTTCACCGAAGTATATTCAATCGTTCCGAAAGAACACGCGAGTCAGAAGACGCGACTCTCAAGAGGAGTCTCCGCGCGTGACACTATCGCTCGACCATTTTGGCAATATATCATTCTTTCCTCGCCCCGGAACAAAGCTCGCAAGCCACAACACGTCAAGGGTCAAGCGCACGACACAACGACGAGGCTGTTTTGCACGCGCTACTAGCGAATGTAGATCCCTTCTTGCCGAGCCTGGTAAGAATATGGAGATATATATCTCAATGTCAGTGACTTTGGAAGGGGCTACCACACGTTCGCGTTTCCCCCTGCATACCAATGCTCATACCACTCAATGGTTGCGCACGGTCGTGGTGCTTCTGACGGCCCCACATGTGGCTGACACATCTCGGCACATCTTTGCGGGGATGATCCATCTGCCCCACCTGGGCATCAACCTGGACGGGAACGTTTCTCTGCTCTACCTACCGACATGCAGCTGTGGTAAACCAACCTTGAAGTCACTCAAACAGCTGGTCAAAGCCGCTCACGAGAGACCAGCTGAAACTACACGAACTGGCATTCTTCAGTCCTTTTGCGATCACATGATCAATCTTGTAAAAGGGTGTTTTTTTCAAACATGATTATACTCAAATAACAATGATTTTTGGCTGAAGTGGCCAGGATTGGACTTGTTCAATGACGGGTCAATTGAAAGCACGGACACGATCGTGTTGAGCCCCAAGAGACACGTCTAGAGTCCCGTTTTGTCCTGTCGATTGTCGATTGCTGTTCCTTGCCACAGCTGAAGAGTCTATTCCGATTCGAAATCTCGCAGCCAGTCGTTTTGGTGCTCGTATGCAGATGTCCAGAACTCCTGCTCGTCTTCGGTCGACCAAGAATTCGACAAGTTGATTGCTTGAGGGGCAAGATTGTACAGATTTTCAAGATTTGTCGGAGTCGCGGCACTGTTCAGTTTAGCCGGATGCGGACTCTAATTGGAGCAAACATACAGTGAATTTCTGAGGACTTCTTCTTTCACGAGTTTCCACAGGCTGTTATCAGGTGCATCGACACTGATGGCTTTCATGCGCTTGCCACGATGGGTATGTGTCCAGTAACTGAAGAAGAGACACAATATATTCATGCGACGTGCCGGTGAACATGTTGTGCACTATAAAGTTAGTGTCATTCATGAGATCCTGCACGATGACTAACCACGAGCTGTGGAAATTGATGTCGAAAGTCGGGATGATGTCTCGTCATCTCAGACACGATATCACAACCATCCATAATCTGACCAATGGCAACATCGTGCGCAAACTCCGTAGCCATGTACTGCAGGTTGATGGTGTGTAAGAGCACCAAGTAGTCGAGCTCGAGCAATTCCTTCCTGTATAGCTTAATCAGCTCAGGAGAGGGTAGTGGTCGCTCAAGCGGCTTGAAGAGCATTCGCGGATCTACACTGGTCAAGACTCGATCGAATAGACTTTGGTCATGTTACAAGCAAATGTCATGCGAGCTATAGTCCTCGTGATGATGCGCTTCAACTCCTTCTCCGCTCGTATGCGTAGACTTTGCTTCTTGATCTCTGTTTCGGTCTTTTCCAACTCAATAGGAAGTCTTCGTGCTATCTGACGAAGCTCCAGATCTGTGAATGGCACGGGGCTCGTCATGGGACGCGCTAGGTAGTCGCAGTTGTTGATCCATGTTCTTTGTGTCTCACTGATGCCTATTGCCGTAGCTACAGCGTCGACTTGTAACCACTTGGAGCGTAATTTGTAGTTCGTCAGCTCTCTGTCCATTCGCACGATTTCAGAGTGATAGAGGTGCTGGAAATTTCTGAGCGTCTTGACAGACTTTTTCAGCAAGGATGAAGAGGTCGTCCGCTCTTGTATCCATGCACGCAACTCATCTACGTTGTGGTAGCAGAAACTTTCTTCAATGACAGCCTTCAGGTCTGCCGGCCAATATCGTGATTCCACGGTAGATTGCCACACGGGAGCACGACCCACTTGAACAAATTCAGATGGTATGGTGTATAACAAGTCCAGAGGAAGATCTTCCTCGAGAATCATCTTCCCAGCAGGAATAGCACCGATTGTGTTCTTTTTGAAGCATGGATCGCACGCTGCCAGTCCAAAAATGAAGTAGCTCTTGATCGGTCCAATTTTAGACTCATGGCATAGACCACATACGGAAGCAGCGCAAATCTCGATGAAGTCTCGGTCAGTGAGATGCTCGGGCATGGTAACGCTCGTTGTAAAACAATTCTCTCGGGAATGCCGCCAAATAGTGTCAAGCTCTAGAATATCGTGCCATTCACGACAGACTTGTGCACACTGTGCCAGTGAGATCGGATCCAAGAAGTCTAGCACTCCTCTCAGAACCTAGCGTGGTCAGAACTCAATATCGTCTCTCATGCAAGGATGCAGACATCGTATGGTAAGCGAATGGCGAGAGTGGACTGCTTGACTGTTTCTCTCTGATGCTTGACGAGCAAGATGTCCTTGGTAGCGTCCTTGCGCTTCTTCTTGTGCTTCTTATTACCATGACGCCCGTAAGCAGTGTCCTCCTCGTCACTGATTACAAAGGATTGATTGTCTCTCCAGAACCCAGTAGCTTGTTCTCGGGATTTGGTCGTAGCGATCTTGGTTGACTCTCGAGTACTTCTGCCAGATGATGACATCCCAGAAATGCCAGCACGACGTAGATCTGGATCTATGTCATGCGGAACCCTCGGTGTGTGCTACTTGTAATGTTGACCAGTTTCGTTGTACAAATGATCGCAGGCTCAAACCTAACTGGCTCTTGAAATGATCACTCAATCGTTGTGTCTGATCGGACGAGCCTGATGTCTCGCTCGGTGATCTTGCGAAAATTTCTTCGATCGAACGCAGTGCAGTCGCACGAAAGTTGTACTCACAGCCATGCCCGAGGCAATTAAAGAGCCATAGATTATTCGTCTACTGAGATAGATACCACGTTTGGTAGACTATCAAGCTGAGACCCGCGCAGATAGTTTTCCAACCACCAGAAGATGATCAAAACACTTAAGCCACAGACCATGTCAGACGCATAAGGCAGCTGGCGAGGCATACGAAGAATATCGTTCAACGTCGAGCATGCATATGGGAGGTCAAGTCTTGGGCCCCTTTTCGTTCACTCGAACGACTTACATCAGTCAAGCCCTGATGTATGCCCTCGATGTTGTTTGCATGTTGCACTAGTTCACTAGTGTCAATGTTGTCAGGCAGATTATTGGTAGCCGCTGTTGACAGTCCTGTTGCACATGACCAGCAGTCACAAATATACGAGACTTTATTCTCGAACAACTGTGTGTTCAGAAAAACATACGTCTGTTGTGAAATCATCATTTCCTGAGTTTCAGTCGTAGATGGGAATTCGTACTTTCGCAATCTGACTACATAGTTTGTAAGATTGGCACACGTTAATAATACCACCCCTGGATGGACCATATCCCGAGATGATACGCTCAAGTAGAACAGAGCTATCCAAGGTCTTGCAAGATGTCATCCGTGCTTCGCTTATCTGCAGTGATTGCAGGTGCACAAGTTGTATCGCCAAATGAGTACACTTGCTACAACTTATAGATTGGCCCTTCACTAGTGTTTCCATCGTAGATGAACAAGTTCTGTATTGGAAACTCACGACGACTGAGGACATTCAGTACATCTTGAGAGAGCACTCCGCCAACTATCGCAGCCACTGCAGAAAGCTCGCAATCACAACCTGCCACATATTCCCGTGCTTTTTCGGGATCTATGAGTGTCTCAGGTAGTGCAAGGCCACCGAGGGTCTCGGCAATATATCGCTGAAAAGTCGCATCAAGTTCCGTGGAAGGTCGTCCCTCTGTCTGTCTGTACTTTAAGAAAGCGAGAGTCAGTGGCAATATTGGAGAGACCTTTTTCTTTTGCTTTGGACGTAGAGTTGACCCGTACTCGTGTTTCAGCGCGTCCTCAAAGGACGTATATTTTTCCGTGGCAGGGATCTGCACCTTTTGTCGCTCACCTTTACTGTTCACTTCTTCTCGTTCTGTGACAAAGTTGTGCTCGACAAGGTCAGCAAATACATAACCCGTCATTCCCGGAATCTCTGCAGCATAGAATGGCTTTTGTGCTTGCCGACACGCATTATTGATACGTGTAATTTCATCCCAGTCGAGGTCACAACCTACCACGACGTCGAATTCTGTGAAGAACACGTCGGATTTGTCCTCGAGACTTGCCTCATCGGCTGTGATTGTAACTCTTGGATTGAGCTTTCGAGCACTCTCAGCTGCTGCTTGAGCTCTACTTTTCCCAATGTCTTCGTGGAAAACCAAGAATTGACTTTCAAGATCGTCTTCTGTAACTGGACTAGAGTCGAGAATGGTCAGAGAACCGATTCCGGCAAGGACTAAATTCTTTGCTACCTCGTTGGCAAGTGCTCTCATGGAGATCAAGAGCACATGAGCACTACGCATCCGTTCTTGGGCTTCCATTCCCCAAAGCCTGATCTGGCGATCATACAGGGCGACTTCATCGGCGCTGATGCCATTTGATTGTTCCTTGACCTTTGCTGAACCATTCATCCTGCAAGTTCAAGATTCTTCAGTGTGCTAGTTGTCTATTATTCTATCAATCAAGAAAAGAGTGAAGGCTGCTGCAAAGAAGTCAGGGGGAAAGTATCCAACCGGACTGTATATGATATAGGTATAGCTCTGCAGGCGCGATACAATCACAGAGCTGATCTGATCTACTGATCGATCTTGCTGGGACAGTCCGGTTAAAGTGCGGAATGTTGCTGACCTCTCTGGTTGTTCAACTGTCCACCTGGGCATGGATCTGACGGCAAGCACCGACGAAGTTTGTGATGTCCCGTGGATGGGCTCCGCTTGACTGGGGATTCCCCGCAAGTCTCCAGACTGTCGTTAACGTTGCCATACGGTACGAGTATGCGTTTACAAATGTAACCTTGAATGGCACTTGCGCGTCGATCGCCATTGAGCTAATCGTGCTGCCTGGTCTCCGTTCTGTTGGACTCAATCACTTAGCAAGCAACTTTTGCAAGTATGGCAACTATAGTAGCGAGGACTGCTAGACAACGAGCAGTAAACATCTTGTCTGTCGTGGGTGGAGGCAGTTGCCCGTGCCATGGACATAATCCGGAGCCCTCGATGTGTGCTTCCCATGGCAGAGCGCATGCCAAGGGATATGCTACGCCAGTGGACGTGAAAGCACAGACAGAGTATGCCTTTGAGATGGCGGCTTCTGCCATCAGATATGGTGAGGGTGTCACAAAGGAAGTGGGCATGGACTTTTTGAATTTTGGCTCCAAAAACGTGGCCGTCTTCACGGATGCCAACGTCAAGAATCTATTGCCCTTCAAGAATGCCATTGACGGCTTGAAAGCCGCTGGTGTCAATTATCATGTCTACGACAAGACTAGGGTCGAACCCAAGGAATCTAAGCTTCATGAAGCCATTCAATTTGCACGGGATTGCAAGGCGGATGCATTTCTCGCTGTTGGTGGTGGATCCGTGATGGACACTGCCAAGATTGCCAATCTCTACACTGTCTACGACAAGGCAGACTTCCTCGATTTCGTAAATGCTCCACTAGGAAAAGGATTGCCAGTAGAGAAACAACTGCATCCACTCATCGCAGTACCAACCACCTCCGGGACTGGTTCGGAGACTACTGGATCGGCCATCTTTGATATGGAGTCAAAACGAGCCAAGACTGGAATCGCATCTAGGATGCTCAAGCCGACACTCGGAATAGTCGACCCTCTCAACACTGCAACTATGCCATTGGGAGTCGCAGTCTCGTCCGGTCTCGATGTCCTGTGTCACGCACTGGAGTCGTACACCGCATTGCCATACCACATGCGAACCCCGCGACCGAGCAACCCGAAGTTCAGACCTGCCTACCAAGGCGCCAATCCCATCTCTGACATGTGGTCCCTCAAGGCGCTCGAGATGTGCATCGATTACATGCCTCGCCTGGTGGCCAGCAACATGCAGGACGAGGAAGCGCGCAAGGGCATGACCCTGGCGGCCACCTATGCCGGGATCGGCTTTGGCAATGCCGGTGTCCATCTCGCGCACGGCATGAGTTATGCCATCTCCGGCATGAACAAGTCCTACGTCCATTCCGGCTACAACCCGGACATCAAGCTCATCCCGCACGGCGTCTCCGTCGCCGTCAGCGCACCCATGATCTTCCGCTTCACGGCCCACTCCAACCCGGAACGTCACCTGATTGCCGCAAAACTCTTTGGTGCCGACACCACGAATGCCAAGGACGAAATGGCCGGCGAGATTCTCGAGAATGCCATCAAGGACTTTATCCGACGACTCGACACGCAGCCACAGGGTATCGAGCAATTGGGCTACACTTCCGCCGACATCCCCGAGCTGGTCGAGGCTACCTTGCCACAGGCAAGAGTCCTCGCCCTCGCGCCAGAGGCCGTCGCACGAGAGGACCTGGAGTATCTCTTTGACAAATCACTCCGATGGTAGCCTGGTCATTCCGTGCTGCACTTCCACAGTCCAAGATGATGTTTCATACGGACGCCTTGCCAAGACTCGTTCAACCTTCAACCCAAGAGTGTAAGACACTGTCGCGACGAAATTGTGAAATTTTTATAAAAGGTGGTAAGATGAGTCACGAGATACGAGAGAAGGCAATTGTCATTAAGTCATACATGACATACATCAGGTTACATCCTACATTCCATATGAGCCGTGCATCGCGTTACAATCACTTTTTAAGCGTCTCGTTGCCAATAATCTCAATCCAGTAATTGTCAGGGTCCAGTATGAAGGCAATCGACTTCATTCGTCCATCGGTTAATCTCTTCTTCCAATTCACCCCCTTCTGTTCGAAGCGTTCACAAGCAGCGTCCAGATTATCGACTGAAACTGCGATGTGGCCAAAGCCTTGTGGTTCATCGTTACCATTGTGGTATACCTGTCCCTGCTTTTCCTCCGATCCATAATTGTGAGTCAATTCAAGGATACCTTCGCGTGCCGCGCCAGGGTTGATACCGCTCTTTGTCGAGTCTGCCTCGCTCTTGGCTTGTGGGTATGCTAGGAAATACAGATCGAATTTTGCTTCCTTCATTTCTGCTTTGCGGAGAAGTTTCATGCCCATAATCTCGGTGTAAAACTTGACAGACACGGCTGGATCCTTGACACGGATCATCGTGTGATTGAATCGGTAAGTACTCATATCTGACTTGGCGGAAGCATCATCTTTACCATGTCCGATCAATTCGATCCAATCTTGAATGACATTAGTGTACATGCATCATGCCTGCATGATCAACTTACAGTCATCTGGATCGAGGGCGAATGCAATATCTTTTTGACGTCCGTCCGTCTGCTTCTTTTGAAATCGCACACCTTTTGATTCGAGTGCTTGGCATGCACCGGAGATGTTGTCAACCGAGAAGCAGATGTGGCCAAATCCTTGTGGTTCCTTGTTGCCATTGTGATACACTTGGCCGTCCTTGTCCTCAGAGCCTGGACCATCAGTATACGAGGACGACTTCGACTGCCGGAGTTCCATACCGTAGTTGTGGGTCAGCTCCAGGATACCTTCGCGGTCGGATCTAGCCTTGCCAGAATGTAAGGCACTGGGTGAGTCGAAAGCCAGAAAATCTGCTGCGTCAGTCTTTTATTTCTATTGCTTCAAGAGCTGATCCTACACAAGTCAAACTTGGCATCTGCATTCTCGGCCTTGTGTATCAGCTTCATGCCAAAGTTGTTCTCGTAGAACGGCACAGTGACCTTGGGATCCTTGATCCTGATCATGCTGTGGTTCAACTTGTACTTTGTAGGATCAGTCATGGTGGAAGCGTAAGATCGTCTGGCTATGTGCGAAGCTGTCTGAGCTAATCTGATCTGAGGTCGAGCAGAGAGCATGGGGCTGTGAACAAGACTGCGAGGTCAGCAGCTATGCTGGGATTGTCTCTGGCTTGGAGTCTGAGGGAGGAATTGGTGGAGTGGGCAGGAGCGGAGAATTGGGCGCAAGTTACTTTCCAGTTGCTGGAGCTGAAATGACGCAGATTCCCCCGAAGATTAAAGATCGACCTCAACTCGCTGCTCCCAGCACCACGGCTCCACACTTCACATATCTGCCGATTTGATTTGTGCGCTTGAGCAGCTCTTGTCTTCGCTCAATACTGGGTGGGTAGGTAGGTAGGCAGGCAGGTAGGCAGGTAGGCAGGTGAACTTGCAGTATTTGTGATCATTCTCTCGTGTCATATAGCAGAATGCAGGTCAGAAAGCACGTCGTCTGTTGGCAGCTTGTTGTCAGACTCGCGCAGATCCTCCAGACATCTACATGCGAAATCGATTCCTTCACTTTGTGGCCTGCGTAAAACGAGATCCAGACTATAGCTACTAATGTCTTGCTCTTGCCACTGATTCAACTACAGACTGACCATGCAGAAGCAATTGGCAGCAGCTGGAGCAAGAAGACTTGGCTGCCAAGGTTGGCATCCATGGATCTCTTGGTACTGGAGCAGGAGAGCAGAGTTCTGCCCCACAATTGCTCAAAACAGAGCTCCTCTCATGCGCGTGCGAGCGGCCAAATTTTGTGAGCAACTTTCAAGTTTCACGCTGCAGCCACTGCAGCAATTGTTTTGTCAATTGCTGTACGATATGGTGTAGGGATGTCCCAGACCGTCTTAATTCTGTACTTGATCTGGTAGCAGCACAGGAGCGATACATCTTGCTTTAAGAATTCATCAGACTCTAAGAGGTATTCTGTGGTTTCTCTAAAGGCATTGCCTGTTTTGGCTGTGGGCATGAATGATTCGCTTCAGCCATTGATACAATGCTTCGAGCAAACTCTATCCCCGGATCCTAACATTAGAAAGTGAGGCACAATCGATTGTCGACTGCTCATCCTGCTGACATGTCATAGACGCTCGGAATTGGAGTTGCGAACTGTTGAAAAGAATCCTGGCTTCGTCGGTGCAGTTTTGACAGTGGTTGCGGAATGTGGGAGTCCTTCAGTCAAGCAGGCAGGTATGCTTTCCCCACCACACAAAGGATAGCTGTATAACGATTCTTACAGGTGCCGTCTACCTCAAGAACTGCGTCAGTCGTCGATGGGCATTGGAGGGTAACGATGAGCAGTCAATAAACGAACAAGAGAAAGTAGAGTTTCGAGCTCGTTTGGTACCTATATTAGTTGCTGCTCCACAGCAGAGTCGACCACAGCTTGTAAATGTGCTTAACCAGATACTCGGGACAGACTTTCCAGATCGTTGGCCTGAATTTCTACAGCAAACCGTCGCTCTGTTGCAGGATCACAATGCGACATCAATCTATGCTGGGCTGACATGCCTCTTGGAATTGGCACGAGTATACAGATGGCGATCCAAGGATAGACGCAAAGGGCTCGACTCAATCATACAGGCCACATTCATAACACTCTTACACATTGGTGAGGGATTGGTCAATGATGAAAGTGACTTGGCGGGAGACATGATGCGTTTGATTCTCAAGATTTACAAAAGTGTTATCTGGCTCGAACTGGCTCCCGAGCTGCAAGACATGGGCTCACTTGTGCCATGGGGTCAATTGCTGCTTAAGGTTGTCACGAAACCTCTGACGAAGGAACTCATGGCTCAAGATGACCTCGATCGTGCCGCACACGTTTGGCTAAAGGCTAAGAAATGGGCCTATTTTTCCCTTGACCGATTGTTCCAGAGATACGGTGATCCGACGCAGTTGTCTGGCGATGCTGCTCAAGATTACTCGAAGTTCGCCAAGATTTTTTCAAGCTCCTTCGCGCCGGAGATATTACGTTGCTATTTGGAGCAGGTGCAGAATTGGGCAGCGGACTCGAAGACGTATTGGTTGAGTCCCCGTTCTCTCTATTTCATTGGCAGTTTCTTCACAGCTTGCGTAAAGCCGAAGACGACCTGGGCCCTCCTTAAAGACAATGTTGATTCTCTGGTAGAGCATTTCGTGTTTCCGCAAATCTGCCAGACCCAAGACGACCACGATCTCTGGGTCGAGGACCCGCGAGAGTACATCAATAAACGCATCGACATATACGAAGACTATGCGTCTCCCGATGTTGCGGCGATTAATTTCCTCGTAGCTTGCGCGGCACGAAAGAAATCGACGTGTTTCATGCATACCCTCGAGTTCATCAACAGAGAAGTGACAACTTATGCAGAAGCGCCTGGTGCGCAAAAGAACTCAATACGAAAAGAAGGCGCTCTCCGAATGATTGGCAATCTCTCACATCTTATTCTCAAACCGAAGAGCCCAGTTCGACCGATGATGGAACAATTCTTCGTTGCGCACGTCTTTCCAGAGTTTCAGTCTCAAGAAGGTTATCTGAGAGCTCGTGCTTGTGAAATGATGAATCGATTTGCTGACATCGAGTTCAATAATGAACAAAATCTTGCTATTGCATATCAAGGCGTGATGAAGTGTCTCACGGAAACAGAACTGCCCGTTCGAGTAGAAGCAGCACTTGCACTGCAGCCACTCATACGTCAGGATTTCGTGCACAATGCGATGGTGGAAAGCATACCACAAATCATGAAAATCATGTTGCAGCTCGCAAATGAAGTTGACGTCGACAGTTTATCAAATGTGATGGAGGAATTCGTAGAAGTCTTTGCAAACGAGCTGACTCCCTATGCTGTGGAGTTGGCAGAACAGCTCAGAGACACTTTTATGCGCATCATGCAAGATAACACAGAGTCTCATGGCAAAACTCTCGATGACGGTTTCGAGTGGAATAATTCAGACGATAAATCTCTTGCCGCTTTAGGCATACTGAACACTATCGGCACGTTGATTTTGAGCCTGGAGAATACACCTGAGGCACTCTTCAGGTTGGAACAAACTGTACTTCCAGTCATCAATTTTGTCCTTGAGAATGACATTGTCGACTTATATGCTGAAATCTTCGAAATAGTGGACAGTTGTACCTTTTCGGCCAAGGCAATTTCGCCAACCATGTGGAGTGTCCTTACAACCCTGCACAACACCTTCCGAAATACAGGCATGGACTTTATAGACGAGCTACAGCCTTCACTTGAGAACTACATTACGTATGGCGCGGATCACATGGCACAAGATGAAGCTGCACAAGCCATCATATTCGATATCATTCAATCTGTCTCTACCGATGCACATTTGGGAGTGCAAGACCGCTTGGCAGTGACCAAAGTAGCACACCTATTCCTCCTTCATCTCAAAGGTCGCATAGATCAGTACCTCCATCCGATCATGGCCCTTGCAATGACTTCTTTATCCAATCCTTCGGAACCAAAAATTGGATCGTACCAGCTATTCCTCATCGAGACATTAGTCATTGCCATCTACTACAATCCACTGGCCGCTCTGCAATATCTAGAAAACAACGGTGGCACTGCGGCTTTCTTCACCATGTGGTTGTCGTCGTTACAACAATTCCTACGTGTCCACGATAAGAAATTGATGATACTGACAATCTTAACACTGTTACAGTTACCGACGGAACAGATACCCGAAAGTGTTAGACCAGGCTGGTCACAATTGCCATCTGCGCTGCTCGGGGTTTTTGCGTCCCTGCCAGAAGCTATAGCTCGCCGTGAATCTGCACAGCAAAAACTGTCCAACGAAGATTCCGACTATTGGAAAAATGACATTGCTGGTAGTGGAGAGGACGACGAAGATTGGGACGAGGCCGCTCTGGACGATATCCCAGATGATGAGGACGCACGCGACGAGGGTAACGAGTACCTGGATTTCCTCGGACAAGAGGCCAACCGACTCGCGAAGCAGGTAGCGCAGCACGCGGACGAGGAAGAGAGTGACGCAGAGTACGATGAGGAAGCCATGTCTGAAGACGTCTTGTTTGTGAGCCCGTTGGAACCCATCGACGTGTACATTTCAACGAAGCAATTCTTCCACGACTTGCACAACGCCGACCGTGCCTCGTACGAACACTTGACGGGGTCCTGGTCGGAAACCCAACAATCGCAGTTCCAATCAATCATGACCATTGCCGGCAACAACGAGAGTCTATTGGCGGCCAAACAAATGGCATCCTAAGGATGTCTCGCCGGCGCGAGGCCCATCAACGAGGAATAGACGTCAGCGCCTTGCCCAGTTTGTCCAAATACAACACATTTCCGAACTTTTGAGCAGGTCTCATTGATGAAGAGCGTTCAAATTGCGCTTCTCCTTATTATACATAGAATACACGCCCGGTATTTTTTTGTGCACAATAAAAAGTTTAGTCATAGGATCGCCGTGCGAGCAAGGCCAGAATGAAACGAGCATTACCTCTAAGTTTTTTTTGTCTAAAACAACTGTATATTATTAGTATGATGCCAATATAAGGAATCTCTTTTTTTATGCTGATGCTAAACATTACAAATTACAAAATGATATAGAGGTGAGGTTCAAGTCACATATGCAGCGGCTTCCGCACTGAAATCAATCGGTCGGCGGGACCAATTCTCGCCGTACAAGTTCGTCCTTTCGCCCATGAGGAATTGGTTGTAGGTCTGGTCGGCGACCCAGACCCAGGAACCGGGGACGACGTGTTTGCTCCACTGGTTGTGGATGTGATGGGCGTACGCGCCGCGAAAGAAGTTTGCCAAGGTCCGGTTCGCGTAGTATGGCGCACCGAAGATCCTGTCCTCGGGCCGCAGGGCGTCCCATTCCCCGGGGATCGGGTGTTTTCTGTAAAACTGGGCAAAGTCGCCGAGACATGGGACGGTGCATGAGCCGATGGCGTCATGGTCAAAGAAGCTCCACAGCGGGTCAAAGACACCAGTCTCAAACATGACGAGGTCGTTCTTGCGTGCGCTCTTGGCCAGTAAGCGGCCGAGTGCTCGAGGATGGAAATTGAGACCCATCTTGGCGGCTCCTTGGATGGCTCGGGACGAGAGGGAAGAATTGGCCTGGAGACGGAGATATGCAGTGTTGTACTCGCCGGGACCGGGATGAGCACCCCAGCGCTCGGCAAAGGATACGTCTGGTGTCACCAGTAGAGGCCGCAGGTCCTTCAGAAACATGGTATCCATATCTGTGTAGAGTCCGCCCTCTTGGTGGAGAATGATGAACCGGACACTGTCTGATACTGCTACAGCGCCTCGTGGAATCTGGTGTTGTCTGAAAGTCAACATGCCATCGTGGGAATACTCTTGGTTGTCTCGGTAGTGCGCCGGTATGTATACCCCGGTGGGGTACCTCCACGATCGCAAGTTGATCAGACCAGATCGTACAAGCGGCAAGAACGGACGGAGCACGGGGGACTCCATGGCCTCCTCCACAGTGTCCTCGTCCCAGTCGGCGTCCAGCCACAGGTACATCCTCGAGCAGTCCAGGTTCTGCGTATACAGGAATGACTTGAGCATGAAGGACACTCGCCAAGTGAGAGGGCCTCGCCAATATGTGTGATACTTGACCGGACTTTTCACGTCACATGCCAGAACATCCTCGGTGCCAATTGAAAGGTACAGATCCTCGGCATCTCGTAAAAAGTTGACACAATTGCTCGTATCACGCCAGCCATCCTCGCCAACACTGTTACAAGCATCAATTATCTTTGAGATGTCTGCCACAGTCTTGGCGTGTGGTCTCCTTCCCAGAAATGCAACCACTTCGTCCGGAACATTGAACTTTTGTGGCTCGAAATGATCTGCCTGGAACGCAATGTCGTAGACGGTCTTGAGCTGAGATGAAGGATCGAAGTTGGCGAATGACTTGCCATTGAGAGAACGAAATAAGAAGAGATGAATAAGGAGAACGCACGGTACAATCACCAATGCACACCTCGAGAGATTGACAAGGACTCTACGGCAATCCATTGTCTCGAGATCTTGCCGGTCTGAGTATCTGCGAGAGTCGCGAGGGAGAAGATGGGAAAGGTTGACTGCGACTTGAAAAGGGAAATCAGCGCAACTCGAGCATGTTATCGTTCTCGACCCGGTCCAGCTCTCCGCGTCAACACAGAGATGAGTGGTGTCGGAGGATTTGTAGCATGTAGCAGCACACGTCTCGTTGAAGGATGGCAAGTTTCAGGATGGTGAGAGAGCAAGGGTCAGAGCGAGCCAGCGAGGCAGCGAGAGAGGACGAGCAGAGCGGCGGGTCTGTGCTCGAGAGATCTAGACGAGGCTTGTGCGACTTGACACGCGCCGAACGGAGGGCGTGCGCTTGTACATGTGGGTGTGATCAACCGCGGGCGAGACTTGCAGGGAAAAGGAGAGAAGGAGAAGCTTGGGAAGAGAGAGAGACCACCTTGGATGCAAGAGTGAGAGAGAGAGAGTGTGAGAGATCTAGAGGGAATCCAGATCGCAATGCACTGGATCTCCTTGTGCCACCATCTCGTGATCTGACGCCTGGTTACGTCCGACCTTCCCTTGAGCTTGATTGATTGATTGGAGCCTTTTTGTGTGGTTGATCCACTTCATTCCAACCCTGGAAGGTTTGGGGGAGTCCTGATCTCTCCGTTCTCTCCGCTCCCAGCCTTGGAAGCCCCGTATAGAAAACAAGTGTCGTGTAGCGTAGCGCAAACACGTGCTTTCGAAGGCGTAACGCGGGAAGGGAAGCTGAATTGAGAAACGTAACAATCACTACAATCCACGCCGCTGTAGTAGCTCAAATTTGTCTGTTAAAACGTGGATACCTTCTATCTAGTCCTAAGATGCACTATTATAACTAGGGGAAAGGGACAGCGATGATCCTGCAAGACGCAGAGAATCCTGCGAGCTTTGAAACACCCGAGATGAAGTGACCGCGTGTAGTGCGGGAAGTAGCGGGTAGTAGTGAAAAGCCAACACGGAGGCTCTGAGCCAATCAGTGGCCGTAATTTTGAAATTTAGCAGGACGATATGTCGTTGAATAGGGTTAGCCACTCTCTTGGCCGACCTTATATCCTTTAAAGATTCAATCGGCTTGTAGAATTGCTACGACGTGAAAGGAATCTACCCAATGGTCGGATAGTCATTTGCATCAGTTCTATCAATAGGAATCATGTCGACAAGCGAACTTTCCGAGCAGAGTGAACCCCCGGCAACACCAACAGGCGTCTCTCGAGCTAGACACATGTTTGCAAGACTTTTTGGAAGGAAACGCAGTAGCAGCAGCGCGTCATCAGACACAGCTGCAAGCACACTTGGGTCCAGATCGGTTGATGCCGGCATACCTGACGTGTCAGATCGTGAAGGTAGTGTAACAGCGACGGCCTTCAAGCGTCAGCGGATCTTGCAGCACATCCAGCGTCCCTCTCCTGGTACTTCAGCTTCACATCGTTCTAGCGGGTCGGCCTCG
>DF819267.1:0-133956 GCA_000836175.1 Taphrina flavorubra JCM 22207 | reverse complement strand
CTGTTAGGCAGTAGCTACGCGCCTGCCTCATCACACGACAAATGTATTGTTGTTCCCTTTCGTGGCCTTTGAGCCCCTTACGAGCCTTTTTGCGCCCTTCGGAGAGCACTCCGCCACCAGGAAAGTCAGTATATATATGTTCACACAGAAAAAAGATGAAACAAGCACACATGCTCACTAGGCATCTTCGATAGTCTGTTTGCGAGCGTAGTGACGAGCGATTGTCCTCATTGCAGCTCTGACTTGCAATCCATACTCTTCCCATGAAGCCTTACCCACTACACTGACTATTGCTGTATAGCTGGTAAGCTTCAGATAGCAAAACACACTAAATAGGGGCAGATAATTGGACACCACATACGGGAAGGCGTACCTGAGTCGGCTAGCGCCATCTGAGTCGGGTACTAATGGAAGGCGGTAGCCGACTCAGGTGTAGCGTATTACCGCTTCAACAAGGCCATCCACTGGAGTCCAAGGTTGGAGAGGGCAAGGGTCGGCCTATTCCCCCGCACTAGATTTTGCGGGAATCCGAAATTAAGCTTCTTTGCCGCTTCAACCTTCCCCGGATTCTTCCCGTCCAATCACATTGTCGCCAATTATCGAATCACTGACGATCGACTCCCAAGCCGAGCCAAGCACGAGACGGCAACCTTGGAAGGGGAGAAAATGAACTTTGATAAGAAGGGTACCGAGAATATATACATGTATAGTTGATGGTGGCAATCCGACATTACATCGTGCTTAAAGTTCACGATCGAGGACCATTCCTGCGATCGAAGCACTCAGTAAAGTGGCCGTAATGCCGGTCAAAAGTGCCGAGAACGCAATTCGTGCAAAGTCTTGGGTTCTCTTTGGCGCCAATTGTGAAAAGACTCCGATTTGATTACCCAGCGATCCAATGTTGCCGAATCTGTTTCTCCATTAGCGACGTGTCTTTTATTTTCGCACTGCAGCAACTCACCCGGCGATCGCATATGTGGCGATTGTGCGACCTCGACTGGAGAGATTCACGTAGTCTCCGTCTTTGGCAGTCAGGGCGGCGAAAGCCACAAACTCGTTCTGGATGACTTTGATACCAATCAGGCGGCCGATGGGTAGCAACTCGTCCCTCGGAGTACCGAGTAAGAATGCAATCGGATCTGCAATTGTGAGCATTTCATCGAGAGGTGATGGCATTCTGGGAGACTTACAACAGAGGTAACCAAGAACAAAGTCCAACGTCAATTGCGGAACCTGGACGTACTTTCCAAACCATCCCAATAGACCATCAATGAGTCCAACCAAGGCAATGATACACAAAAGTATTCCGGCAATCATAGCGGCAACTTTCAGACCAAGCCAAGCACCGTTTGTGAATGCCTGCAAAGCGTTGATGTTTTCCTTGTCTTCCTCAGACTCTGGAATGACAACCTGTCCTTTACTCAAAGTTTCCTCAGTCTCGGGATATCTCATCTTTGATAAGGCGATGGAAGCCGGAATTGACATGATTGTTGCAGATAGCAGAGCCTGCGGATTGGCACCCAAGGCGACGTATGAGGCAAATACTGAACCGGCAATGGTGGCGAAGCCAGAAGTCATGATTTGGTGAATCTCGGAATTGCTATGGCTCTGTTAGCATTGATCTGTCTGTTCAGGTATACACGACGAACGTCAAATGATTAATGAAAGGCTTGATGAGAATGGCATTTTCACCCTGGCCAATAAATGGCGCAGCTGCAGCAGCTAGAATTGTTAGTGACACGAATAGCATGAATTGCGGTACACATACCAACGGCTTCTGCACCAGAGATATCCATTGCCCAGTAGAAGAATACGGCAAATTTGACAATGAAGAACTGCAGGAAACCAAAGTAGTAGGCGAGCTGCACTAGAGCGATGAAGAAGATGATGGCGGGAAGTACGCCAACCACGAAAATGCCCAAGGCTGCAATTTCTGAGCCAAAGAGGAAAGCAAACCCATCTCCAGCAAAGCCAAGTAGACTGACAGCAAGGCCGGAAATGAAGGCAAAGATATCATAACCAAAGCCGGATCGGAGAACCCAGAAAGCGATCAAGAACTGAGCAATCAAGCCAACCTGTACAGTCTTCCAGTTGATGAGTTTGCGATCCTTGGAGGTTGCCCAGAAAATTGCGATGAAGACACCGAGACCAAAGAGCGAAATGGCGCGATCTGCTCGAGAATTTGAAGCAGTTTCCTTCGAGGCCATCGAACCAATGATGAGCACGGCAACAGTGAGCACGCCGCCTGCGTACCCTCGATAAGCTTTCGGCACGGTTCGATCTAGCGTGGCGACAAAGACCTTGCGCCAGACGAGTGAGATGACCTTGAATAGTGGTCGTGGGGAAACATGGTATGTGAGCAAGCGTAGGATGACAAACAACCACAACAAGAATGGGACCACCCAATTATAGACCTTGTGTTTGGTCTGACCTGGACGATGTAGAATCACGCTGGCAACCCACCAGGCGGTAGCAAGGACGGCAAACAGAGCATGCCAGTACACTTTGTACCCGGAATACCATCCTCTGGTCTTGATATGCTGTTCGGCTTCCTGAGCGGGAGATTGTGTAGAGTTGGCGTCATAAGCCTTGTCCTCGCCCATGGTGTAATTTGCCTTCTCTTGATTCAATTCGGATTGATATCCCGCAGAGTGTGGATACAACTCATTGTGGTGCTCTCGTGGGTGCGGTGCGCTGGAGTACTTGACTTCATTGACTGGCTCAATGGCATGGTCGTGATGCTGATGCGTATACTCATTCGCAGGATTCAATGCCGGATCGCGAGCATGCGTCGGCAAGAACGAGTTGCCTGGAGTAGTCGTTTGAGACATCTTATTCTAAGTTGCTCTTTGTCAATGCTCACAGTGTCTTCGAATCGTTGCAGTCTACAGTGATGGCGCAGACGATACTCAAGGGCAAACTACTCTCGGAGTATGCAGCTTGGACGATGAGGAGCAAGCTGCGGAGAACGATAGTAGCAGACCGGGGATCGATGCAGAGGAAGAGGGGGGGACTGTCGAGGGATAAAATATAGCAAGGATCTTCTCAGGCGGTGGCTGTTATCAGGCGCGGCCGAAGTTTTGCAGGCAGGAAGACGCGCCCCTCCAGACGCGCCCGCCCCAAAGGTCCTTGTGTGATAGTGGCCTGCCAATCACACCCTAGACCGGGCTATTCTGCCCCCCACTGTAGGCAAGCCTGGCACAGGGCAAGTAACTGGAAGTACCTACTCGTAGTCCGTTGGCTGGCTGAAAGGCTGTGCGAGCGTTATGTCCAACAGGGTAATTCATCCGGTGGACAGCGGCCGATAATCATTCGTGGGGTTGCGGTTGCGGTAGACTCAACTTCCTCCCGGGAATTTGTTCCATACAAGCGGATATGCTCGCTCGCTTTGCTTTTATGCTTGATGTTACAAGTTGAGCCCTTGCAATACAAGCCGGTATAGTCATCGTTGTTCCTGTGGTGATGGTCGGTCTTCTCACAATCAGACCGTGTGTGGCGCCACTAGCCGGCACAAGAGGCACCCGCAGGCTAAGCATTCGGAAGGCTTATCTTCCAGCTCTCGCGCAATCTACAATCGTGCAACGCGCCCGACTTTCAACGCGTGCCAGCGTCCAGCATGAAGCAGTATCCATACGAGATTAATCTGCAAACAAGTAATCTGTCGCGCAAATCTCTGATAAGAGTGCCTGATGAACACTGCGATTTGTAAGTCCACCATCTTATCTTTCAGCCATCTTCCGCATTCTGCCGATAATGGCTTCAAGCCAAGCAGATACCAGTGTAGATTTGATCTATGGGTGCGGTTGTACGTTTCGTGTTAAGGCTTCGTCCGGCTCTAAATAGCGTGGCAGAAGCAATTTGCAACAAGACGCATATATATCTCAGCCGGAACGTCGCTCTTTTCTCCATGCGAGATATCTGTATGAAGACTTGAAGATTACTCCTTTGCAATTGGAGAGCCCACCTGAACGACCCCTTTCAAATCTCAGCTGATATCCTTGAGCTTAGCATGCATTGTGGGAGCATTTATCATTACAAGACAGCAATCTCCACGGCCAGCTAATGCTGTCGATCCCGATAATTGTGTTCTTTCATTCTGAACAAATATCATGAAGACTCGTGGATCTTGTTCAGCGTATGTGATGGGAAATTGTGGTTTACCTTCTTTCCAAGAGAGACGTCTTTTTGTTTTCTCTATTGAAGATGTAAGAATGGCAAAGAATGCCTTCCTGCACAGCTATAAGTACATGTGCATACTACCAGGCAGAGGCAACCGTGCTCGCGATCACACTGATCAGTCCTTGGAGCAATCTATCGAGATTGAACTACCGAGAGCACACTAAATGTCTCATATAAATATATTACCTGCGCATAATACCTCTGCGGCTCAGCCTGCCCAGCATATTCTTCATTCGTTGTCTATATGGGAATTTATATGACTCATTGAATGTTGCGATTTCGCGCCCAATTTGACCAGGTATTGTATTGCAGCCATTGAGCAAGTCAATGCTGCGTCACTACAAACAAATGGTCCTAGCGCAATTCAAACGTCCCTTCAATTATCTGCGACGAATCGGCACTAGCATGACACTCTCCACTATCAGAGCAGACGACATGGAGCACAATTTCACAGACAAGGACTGCAAGCTCGATGTGGCATTCACTTGCACGGAAATAGCTCGTCAAGAGCCCAAAGTGTTCGACTCAGTCAGGACCCTGCGAACATCACCCATCGATGAGCATGATCGCACAAGTCAGGACATTCGAGCCATCATGATGAGCTCACTGATTCCGTGCTGACATGCCTGTATTCCGTGCAATCACAACCGACATATCTTTCAACCTCAATATCTTTGAAAGCAGCACACGAATTACTCTGAAGGGACGGTAATGGTCGAAGGTAGATCGAATGTTCAATCGTCGTATACATAAAGGTCCATTACTATCAACAAAGCACTTTACAGCTTGGCTTTTGGTGAAGCCTGGGCAGTCTTGAGGATGTCTCCAAGGGCGGTAGCTTTCATCATGTTTCCCTAAATCACAAGTTAGTGGACTGAATAGCGCGCATAAGCAGATTGCCTAACCTTGATCTTGATCTTTCCCTGCATGAACAACTTCTGAGCATTGCCCTTGCCAGAAGCAAGATCCAAGAAGGTCTTCTGGTCCATGGTGAGCGTGATGTCTGGCTTCTTGCCAGCTGTACAGAGTCAGTAAGTTTGTTCGCTATGCAGACAAGACTGTCGTACCTGGTGCAGCGCCCTCTCCTGCAGTACCCTTGTCCTTCAAATCGATGTGGTACTTTCCGGCATCCTTAAAGTCGAATGAAAAGATTGCATTTCCCTTCTTGAGCGCGGTCTTCTTGACCTCGGGGTCCTCAAGACCGTCCTTGAGCTGTGAGAAGAGATCCTTGACTGACGACATGATGTTATGCTGCTTGGGTATAGATGGCACTTTTCGAAATATTTAGTTCTAATTCGCTGAAGTAGGAAACAAACGAGCCTGCTTGGTACGAGTAGTGGAGTAAGTCAAAGGATTTGGTCAGAACTCGGCGTTCATGGGGGAGGAGTAGCTTGTGATCAACGCCAGATTCAACCTCGGAACATTGGTTGCGTTTCCAGTTCTCGTTGATGTCACGCATCCGGCCCGCGGCTCTGCCCAAATGGTCATGTGCGCACATGTACACCTCGTCGCTCGTGGATTCACGTGCATGTACAGTGCTTGGCAGCGCTACCGTAGCGCGTCCTAAAGAGGAATGGAATGCCGGCCTTAGGCTTTGCGGCTGGATACTGGACTAGGTATAGCGGCCCGCTACCTCAGCGCTTTCATCTGCAGGTGGGCATGAGCATGGTTTACTATTGGAGAGGGTTGATGATCGAGTGTCAACTGCAATTAGCTTTAGATATAGATAAGCTTACATTACTTCGTACACTTGAAAGCTTAGTAAAGAGATCATAGTTCTAGTAATGCATGATCAGTGTTCAAGTACAAAAGTGGGCTCATGTGTCGTAAATGCTTGCCATTTGTTCTATATACATCATGATTGACGAGCGCACAGCTGCACATGATCATTATCTATAGAATTCGTACTTGTTGCCCTCAGCAGCCTTGTGCAGCTTAGAATATGCCTCTTCAATATCCGTCTGCAGAATGACATAACGAGACTTGCGAACCGCAATCAGACCTGCGTCCTGCATGATAGCGGCAATCTGTGCACCGGAAGCAGCATCAGGACGGAGGATAAATGTGTCTAGATCGACTTCGGGCGAAAGGGACATTTTGGCACAGACAGTTGTGAAGATCAATCTTCTTTGCCGACGATCTTTGAGGTTGGGGAACTCGATCTTCCTGTCAAGCCGACCGGGTCGCAACAGGGCAGGATCCAGAGTGTCCGCCCTGTTGGTGGCCATGATCACCTTTACATTTGAGGTTTGATCGAATCCATCCATCTGATTTAGTAATTCAAGCAGAATTCTTTGTACTTCTCGATCAGCACCGGTCTGAGCATCAAATCTCTTCGTCGCGATGGCGTCCACTTCGTCGATAAAAATGATGCAAGGACTATTCTCCCGAGCCATTCGAAAGACATCACGGACCATTCGTGGACCCTCTCCGAGATATTTCTGTACGAACTCTGAGCCAACCACCCTGATGAATGAGGCTTTCGTGCTATTGGCAACAGCTTTTACAAGCATTGTTTTCCCGGTTCCTGGTGGACCATATAGAAGGACTCCACGTGGTGGGTCAATACCGATCTGCTTGTACAATTCCATCTGTTGCAATGGCAGCTCTACTGCTTCCCTGATTTCCTGTTTCTGGATGTCTAGTCCTCCTACGTCGGCGTACGTGACGTCGGGCTTCTCATCAGCCCGCAACATCTGAATCGAGCTGTCGGCCTCAGGTGGCAATATGTCGACCAGAGCATTTGAGTGACGATGTAAAGCCACTGAAGAAGATGGTTTCAACAACTCGCGATCAAGAGTCGAGAGGATCCTGACGACATAGTTACTCCCCGTTGTGGAGCCTACTATACCTGTGTTTTGGTCGATTGCTTCTAAGAATTGGCCAATCACTAGGGGAACAGACTGTATGCGTTTTACTTCTTCTTGAGCCCTGATAAACTCCCGTCTGAGAGACTTTTGATCGTCCTTGATGAATTTTTCCTGCAATTCGAGAGTCTCCAGATGTCGTTGTAAAGACTTGAGTCTTGAGTATAAATCTGCATCTGGCAATTCGACTGTAGATGGGATCATCCGACTAGAGTCTGAGGACGACTTTTGAGGCAATTTGGCTGCAATGGCACCTCCAACAGCAGCCATAGCGACAGTTCGTGAGATGGATGGTTCACTCGACCTTGAGTGCTTAAGAGTAGCACTGGTTTGTGTCTCCAAAGGCTGTGAAGTGAAACGCGTCGCCTTCGTCCACTTCCACCCGCACAGAGATCCGGAGACTCCGTGGCGCAAATGTCGTGGTGGAATTCCATGACACAGTTATGACGGGTTCTCTAGCTAGTTGATGAATGACCAGGGCAACACAATCAGACTCATCCAAAAGCTCTGAAAGATTAGGAGGGTCGGTCGAACATATAGTCTGCACACTTGTGCATGAACAAGAAGATCAAGCTCGATCACAAAATGCAGAACTGCGTACACCTGAACACGACCTCGTACAAACCTCCCAGCTCGCACCAACATGTATACAAGGACGAATGCTGTCATTGTTTCTTCTCACAAGTAAAATCTGTGAAACATTAAGAAATCAAGCCTAATCTTGCAGGACTCGCCGCTGGGCATTGATGTATGCCTTTCATGCTTTCAAGCTGGCTGCTTAGCAGAGGGACGACAACATGCTCGTGGACATTATCGCCGAAATCCGGAGCACACGATGGTCCTCAATATCCGACGGCAACCAAAACCCAGGCAACCGTCCGCGGTATGTGCATCGCAAATCATAAGCGTAACCCTAATGAGCTTGTAGACTTCTACACCTGCGATGACAAAACTAGCTGTAGCTGCCGAGACTGACGCTGATAAATATACATACGAGACCTCTGTCAAGTGCCTCGCATGCGAAACCACTATTGAGACCACGACGGACGATATCAGAGCCACAGTAGACGGTGTTCTGAAAGCTCTGACATCAGCACAACAATCGGAGGTGAAAGCATGGGAGCAAGAGATGATTGCGTGCGAACACACGTTGATACTTGAGCAAGCGCCATCAAAGCTGCTGGAAAATCAAAAACTAGCATCCTGCTCACAGTGCGATTTGAACGAGAATCTCTGGTTATGCCTCGTATGTGGGACACTATCCTGTGGGCGTGCTCAATTTGGCGGTGGAGGTGGCAATGGCCACGGCTTGCAGCACGTAGATGCCACAGGGCATTCTTTAGCGGTGAAATTAGGTTCTATAACGCCCGAAGGCACTGCTGATGTATACTGCTACGCTTGTGACGAGGAGCGAATCGATCCCATGCTACAAGAACATCTTTTACATTGGGGTATCAAACTGGCTGATCGTACGAAAACAGAGCGATCATTACAGGAGATGCAAATCGAACAAAACATGAAGTGGGAATTCAGTATGACTTCAGAAGACGGCAAGGAAATGACACCTTTGTTTGGAGCAGAGTTTACGGGCATGCGTAATATCGGTAATTCGTGTTATCTAGCAAGCATTATGCAAGCATTGTTCTCCTTACGACAATTTCGAGAGCGCTTCCTGGTGCCGTTTCAACAGTCTCCGGACAAAATTGTGGCAAATCCAGCAGAAGACCTCGAGGTGCAGATGCAGAAAATGGCGGATGGACTGATCTCAGGCAAATTTTCAGAACCATACACAAACGTTGAGACAGACGAAAGATACCAGACAGGTATAGCACCCAGCATGATCAAACATCTCATCGGCAAAGGTCATCAAGAGTTCGGCACCATGCGACAACAGGACAGTTTCGAGTTTTTGCTTTTCCTGGTCGAGCAATTAAATAAGTTACAAACACCTTCTGGCTACAGTAATCCGACGACGTCTTTCCAGTTCCAGGTCGAGCAACGTACACAATGCCTGAATTGTAGAAAAGTTGCGTACAGAACGACTGTGCAAGATAACATCTCAGTCTTGGTACCTGCACGGAAAGTGGCTACGGGCACGGTCGAGGATGCGACGAAGTATGAGAGCGTCCTCGTGACAGAGTTGCTCGATTTGTTTACCGCCGAGGAAACTGTACAATATACTTGTGCGGCATGTTCGTCCACCGCAGGAGCAAGCAAGAGAACACTCTTCAAGACCTTCCCCGAGGTCCTTGTGCTTAATCCTGGTCGCTTTGCATTGGAGAATTGGGTGCCTCTCAAGTTGGAAATACCTGTCGTTATTCCCGAAGAAGGTTTCCAGCTGGCACCGTATCTCTCGAAAGGTCAGCAGGAGCATGAGGAACTGTTGCCTGAAGATGTTGTCCCTGGTGATGCGGCACCGAAAGCAAATGATAATGATGTGGAACAACTCATGGCCATGGGATTTCCGAAGGTCCGGGCTGAGAAGGCACTATTGACAACAAAGGCCGGCACCGAGGCCGCGATGGAATGGCTCTTTGCGCACATGGAAGATCCCGATATCGATGAGCCATATGTGCCTGCGAAATCGGGTCCTAAATCTGCTGCGACTGCAGATGCCGGCATAGTCGAGTCTCTGATGGATATGGGCTTCCCGCTCGTCCGATGTCAGAAGGCCGCGCTGGCGACTTCAAATTCTGGCGTCGAAGCAGCGATGGAATGGTTGATGCAGCACATGGACGACCCTGATATTGACGATGCCCCGGTTGAGTCTGACGATACTGTTCCATCAGGACACGAGTCCAGCGCAACGAATGCTGCTTCCGCCGGGAGTGCCGCACTGCCGGCTCACTACTTGACAAAAGCCATGGTCTGTCACAAGGGGTCCTCGATACATGCCGGTCACTACGTTGCCTTTATCAAGAAACAAGTGGACGGACAGGACGACTGGGTGCTCTATAATGACGAAAAGGTGTTGCGTGGCGTGGACTGGGAAGAGGCGAGTCGTACGGCTTACGTCTACTTTTTCGAGCGTCAGTAGATCTATCACCTTTCCCTCTTCATCTCTTCAATACTCTATATTATTCTAATATCGCTCGGCGCTGCCCTGAGTACTCCTGTCGCAAACCTCTATCAATCTCGCTATATTCTAATTTGACGGAGGAGTAGATGATTAATGACCGTCGTCCGTCTGCCCCTTGAATTCGGCCCGCCCACGGGTCTCGATATCCTGATCCATGCGCACCTTGCCGCCGACGATATTGAGTGCGCCATGGACGCGGTCGTGCAGTGTAGGGGTATGGAAATTGAAGTGGTGCGCGGGTTCCTCGACGTCGCGGCCCCTCTGCCTGCCCGCGGACTCTTGTCGTTCGCCTTCGCCCATCTCATTCATTTGTCCCAAGAGGTAATTATTCACCGATGTCACCGTCGGTTCCTGCCACCCTGTCCTCCCTTGTCTCTTATCATCATCACTACCTTTTGGCCCCGTGGTGGTGCGGTCCCGATCGAGGGATGTGTGACGTTGTGCAAGTGCGCGATGGAAAGCCGCGGTCTCGTCCGTGAGTCGTCGGTCCCAGGTAGATGTCGCGCCGGTGGGCACGCGCATGCCGTAACAGAGGGAGTTGCGGATAAAGTCGTCGGAGCTGATGACTTGTGGGTTGATGGGGTTTCGTGCCGGATCGATATTGTTGCGCTCCGTCTGGCCCTTGCCGCCCTCACGTTCCAGTGCGCTCGGGTCGTCGTGATGGGTATCCGTGTTTGCGTCCTTGCCGAATCCCAACACCATCGCTGATGATTAGAGAGTTGACTCTATTTTTCCTCAATCTCCTTTCTTCTCTCTCGCTCTCTCTCTTTCTTCTCAATCACTCTCTTCTTGTACCAAGCGCGTGTACGTGCAGGTGAAATGCAAGCTAAGACGAAAGTAATTGACTTCGAGATTTTTCCTTAGGGGTGGCCGATAGTGGTGACGATGATGAATGCGGCTTTACTGTTGGAGATGTGGTGGAGTGGAGACGGAGACAGTATTTCGCTGAGATCCCACGTTTGATGAAATGTGGCAATAGATTTCAGAGTCTTCTGCCTCAATACTCGTGCGGGTGCGTGGAAACACACACACACTCACATCAGCAGTAGGGCACGTCTCGAATGATCTTGTTTTCATATGCATCATATAATTACATTGATATGTTGGTAACAATTGTACAAAGAAGTCTGACAGCCAATGTGCACAGCCGAGGACGCTCGAGACGACCTCAAACCCGATCGTATATAGTATTGGCGAACGTCCTCGATGCTGCAACCTTTTGGCTGCAAGAAAACACTACTTGGCTAATGCCGTTCCGGCAGCCAGCGGACTTGGCATGCCATGATTAAAACTACGCTTCAGCATCGCTGTGTCATGTATCGTCGAATCCTAGCATTGCAGTACACCTCACATCTCCATGCGCCAATCTTGTCCATCGTCCTCGGCATTTGTCTCCTCGTCTACCATATACATGTCATAATCGTTCTGGGAGGTGGGTCCTCGTTCGCCCTCAAAGATGACCGCTCCCGCACGTCGGACGCGATTGACCCACTGAATCTCCTCAATGTTGAGGATATCCCAGGCCACGGGACGTGCTGCGGGATCGGGTGAAAGCATGCTCTTGACGACGCGGTCCAAACCGCCGCGTCCGATGTAGCGGTGCGGAACGACCTGCTCATGAACGGATTGAGGCATTGTACCCTCCTCGGAACTGCTGAGCCGTGGTGCATCGCTCAAATCTCCACTTCTCAACTTTTGCCAAGATGCACCATTATCGGGAAGAACAATGTTGGCCGCCACCTCCAAGATGATGAGTCCCAGTGAGAAGATGTCTACGGGCTTGTCATAATGACCAGATGCTAGCACCTCAGGAGCAATGTATTCTCTGTCGCCTTCGCGTTCTATGTGCTCTGGAGCCGGATACTGCACGCTCATGCCAAAGTCGCCAATCTTCAGGACGCCCTCAAAGGTGATGAAGATATTTGCTGGTTTCAAGTCGAGATGTAAGAATCCCTGGTCATGGATATATGACACGCCAAGCGCTAATTCGGTCAACACTTTCCAGACTCGGAATTCATCCAGTCTTTGTGTGCGACCAAGGTCCTGCAAGAAAATGTCGAGCGATCCATTTTCACAGAATTCAGTCTGGATAAACAAGTGTCCCGACGTCTCCCAAGAGTCATGCAGCTCGATGATGTGTTCGTGCTTTCCGATTTGTTGAAGCACAAGCACTTCCTCTTGGCGACGATTACGGTCTTTGGCTGTTGAAAAGGCTGTTTTCGAACATTTGACCGCAAACTTGTCTTGTGTCGTACGCTCTTGCACAACATAAACCTCAGAAAATTCGCCTGTGCCAATCTTCTCGACGTGCTTGAATCGTGCATCGAGAGCAGCTGAGATTTCCAAGCGCTCGCCCATGGGTATATTTGCTTGGGAAGGCGTCGTCCCCGTCCGCGAAGCAAGCGTCGTTGCGGCAGCTGGTGTGCCTTGTGAAGAGAGTGACAAGCCAGATGCGTCGAGGGGCATTTCATTCATCGAGCTCATGAAGTAATGGTCGTCGTCTGCAGGACTCCTGCCAAACAGTAAAGGTTTACGGCGATCGACTGTCGATCCATGAGAGACACTAAACAGACTGCGGGTCGGCGTATGGGGAGTACCGTCGAATTCGGAGGAGGAAGAAGCGTATATGAAGGAGGAGTCACCTTCGTGGTCCAGGAAAAGATACTCGTCCAGAGAATTATCCTCAACCTGGTTCTTGTCGTTGAAAAAGTCCTTTGTGCCCAGAGGCGTCCCGGGTGTACCTGGTGTCTGTGGCATACCGAGCGTCGATGGTCTCTTGCACGGTGTGTCTGGTGTGGGCTTTCCAATCTTGAGATGATCCAAAGGTCGATTACGCTTCGACAGTAAACCAGTCGACATGAAAGCTGTGGCGAGCGGTCTGACTGCTTTGAGTGCATCAGGCGTGGAAAAGTTGTTTTCACTTTGGGCGAGTTCGACTTTGAACTTATCTAGAGTACTTGGCCGCAATGCAGATTTGTCCGAGGACGTTTTGGCATCTCCACCGGTTGTTGATGTCGAGATGATCGAGCCTCGTGATAGTGGATGGGGTGGTCGCGCATGCTTGTAGGAAGGATTGAGAGGATGAATCGAAGCATTGGCCATAGCCTGGGGTGTTCCGAAGGGCGAGTCCCGATGTGATGGAACTGTGAAATTATCGACAGAGGCCTGTTTGCGCACATTCGGAAAACGTCGAGACCGCGATATCGATGGACTATTTGATGTCGTCTGATCGAGATTCAGGAGATTGGGCAGAGCATCAGAACGCTTGAGCGGTGAAGGACTGTTAATGAAACCCTCATCCATCTCTGTCAGGGGCTTGGTTGTCGCTCTCAGTCTGTCTCGAGACGTAGTCGAGCCGGCTCTGTTCCTGGTGTATGGCACAGCGAAAGGCGACTGTCCAGCCTTCTCGACAGAATTGGTCCTCCTGTGTGTGCCCGACATGGGCAGCGACTCGCGAAGACTACCGCACAAGAAGGAGTCTGGCCCCAGAACCTTGCGCTTATGCGTGCAGCTATGCGTAACAGCAGCAGCAGCGGCAGGTAGCCAGTTGCACGGCGGCGCAGAGGCACGAAAATGAGTTAGCGATGTAAGCGTGTGTCTGTGTGTTTGTATAGGTGCTTTGTGTATGTAGAAGAACAAGCCAGGATACAAGCTGGTGGGAGGAGGGCACACACACAGAGACTCACACACACTGCAGCGATGGATGGATGGGAGGAGCGAAGATTGCGCCCGTCAACGGACAGCTGCTGCTGCTGATCAACCGGCAACCGCGCGCGCGCGCGCCTCCATCCCTCGGCCCTCCACGCATCCCATCCAGCGCATCTTTTTTTTTCCCGCTCGAAATGTAAACAAACCATCGTATCCATGGAACCGCAATCGATAGATCTGACGATACGATAAAACAATGCTCGGTTGCTACTGCCTGTTCGAGTGCTGCCAGCCGCCAACTACGCCATGCTGCAGCTGGTAGCCAAATGTTGGCCTGAAAGCTGCTGTTGTAGACGAAATCTGGCTGAGAAGCAGCTGATATTGTAACAACCCGTCAGTGCAGCGCTAGCGCTGCAGAGGACATCACAAATCTCTGCAAGGCGCTTGACGAGCTATACGGTTCTCTAGCGTCCTCACGTTTTGCGGTAATCACAAGTGCTTGTTGGGGGAAGCAATACATATGCCGACCGTTGCACAACGATAGGGACACCGGGAATTTGTCTCAAGTTGTGCACAACTGGTTGGAGCGTCGCAGCTGTGCACAAGGACTTCTTCGACAAAGCTCTGCAGTGTAGACCAGCTGTAAATGTCTGAAGGCAAAGGAGCTGAGCTGCGCCGCATAACGACGGCAAATCTCCATGTGCCCGAGCTCAGAACGGAACCGCCATCACCAGTAGTTGATCATGAGACGTCTCACCCAGAGAGTACTTCGCAACATGATCTGGCCCATCAGACCAGCTCCGATACCATCAGGCAGCTTCCGAGCATGTCAAGTGCTCTCGTCACTGATACAGAAAGTGAAGGTGGTTACACCTCTGCTCATTCGACTGCAAATCAGGAGCTCGATCCCGGTAGGCTGAGTGTCTTCAGTAGACGAGCGGCAAGCAAATCGTCGTCTGAGACGGAGAGACGGACGATGACGGTGGAGACAGAGATTGTTCCCAACCTCTCCTCAAGTACACAACCCAAGACTGACCATCATGCTCGCAGCCTGAGAGGAAAAGCAAGTTCAGATACTGTCAGGGCCACGCACAAGCCAAAGAAGAAAAAGTCAAGGGTCACCGTCGTCAACGCTAATCACGTTCCTACAAAGTCAGAGATCTATGCAGCTACAATTACGCAGGCAGTCGATGAAGTCGAAGACTCGGATTCTGACGAAACTTTTGTCTATGAAAGTAATCCTAAATCGCCCAAGAGATTGAGCCGAACTCCAAGTCTGATCTCAGTCCGTTCTTCACTCGCTGGTGAGAGACATGCCTCTCTATCTCGTCCTGATGGACTCCCCCGATATTCTCAAGGCTTGCATCACTACGACGATCGTGACCGTGAGAAGCTGCAACGAACGCACGCCATTAGTGGCAAACGTAGTATGAAGTTTGCCAACAACCCGTACGAGGATACAAGTCAACGTAGGCATGTATCACACACGCTCGGTGCTCAACACCGAAATCTACTAGGTGACGATGGTCCTTTTCCACGCTCACCACGTTTACGTCCCGGACTCGAACGACGTACCACATCGCCAAGCTCCTCGACTCCTGTGAGTCCGCGAGTATCTAGACCTGCTTCACCACGAGTAGCACAGCGCTACGGCCCAATTAATAACAAACGAGAACGTAAAGGTAATCCGACGTCCTTCAGACCATGGAGTCTCTATGAAGACGAAGAGGAAGGCGGCTCATCTTCCGAACGATCTCCATTTCTCCGACGGAAGTCCAGTCGCACGTATCGTGCAGCACGGGAACAGAGGACAGAAGGGCGATTGATGACTGGGATGCCTTTCATCATAGTCATATTCTGTCTAATGCTCGTCATCTGCATGCTGACTGCAGCTGCACTTTCCACTTCCCAGCCTCTACGAGACGTCAAAGTCGTAAATATCACAAATGTCCTGGTCTCGAAGCAGGAGCTACTCTTCGATTTAGTGGTTGAGGCATACAATCCCAATGCACTTGCAATCACAGTCAAGGATGTCGAAATCTCTGTCTTTGCACAGAGTCCATATGTCCGGGAAGGTCGTACATGGCCATGTGACGACGACACGTCCTTGTCTTTCTGCCAGGAAGGAAAAAGGCAAGCTGAAGAGAAGGACACTTCCAAGACCTATGCGCCTGGAAAGTCAAGCACGAGCTGGCTCGATGCTCTGCTCTTTGATCATTGGCCGTTCTGGCGCCACGAACACATCCCAGGGCGAGGCTTTCCGGAGGACGAAGAGTCCACCACATTACTCCTCGGGCGCGTCTATGCCTTGGATAGTAGCCTCTTGTTTGAGTCAAAGTTTTTCAATCGAAGTGTGTCTACCGCTTCGGCTGAGCTTCGTGTGGTCAAGCCCGGACATGTCGCTGACGATGGAGGCGTCCAGACGTGGGAGCGAGTGATTCAGCACTCCTTTGAGCTCGTGGTCCGTGGCGTGATGAAGTACTCGACCTCTGGTCTGAGCAAGACTGTGCGCACCGCAGAACTATACCGCACAGCGCACATCAATCCTGCCAAAATTGAAGGAGTGGCGGATTTGACGACGAGCATATCGTAACGTGACGGAAAAATGAATTGGAAATTGACTTGATGAAGTGTGAGAGCGGCGAACGTTGGCACTGGCACGTATCTTGATGGTGATAGTGTTGTTGCTATTTGCAATGGTTATCATAAAACGAACTGCACACTCATACTTCAATCCAATCCTTAATCATGAATTGTTGTGTGTATGTTTTGTATTGTATACCTAGCCATGAATCTGCTTTTGTTGTTCCACACTTTTATTGAGCAAAAGTCCTAATGCTACAAGGGATGCAATGCTGTCTTGTTGACAAGCATTCTCCAATTGTATAAGAGTGAGGATCATGCAGTGCGCAATTCACGCGGGGAAGACAGAAGTATATGGCATGTCACGAGGATATTTGCGATTGTGTTTTCTTTTTTCTATTAGGCAGCAGCTGACGTGGCGGTAGTTGATGATACAAGCACCTCGTCCGATAGTTGGTTTTTCATCGAGAGTAAGGATCGAATCTACTCTGACCACCACGATACCCACCTCGTCCGCGTCCCCGTCCACGGTCCTGGTACCCGCCTCCTCCACCACCTCCTCGTCCGCCGCCTCCTCGATTATCGTACCCTCTGCCGCCTCGGTCTTGGTACCCACCACCGCCGCCGCCATTGTTGTAGCCTCCTCTGTTGGCGCGATACTGTGATGGACCGGATGGAGCGTCGATGGGTGGTTTGGAGTCGTGGTTGTCGGGTCCGTTTCCATCACCGCCGCCGCCGCCGTCTTGTGCGCCGTCGTCGTACTGTCCGTCCTGTTGTTGTTGTGCAGAACCGTATCCTTGCGCGGGACTTTGAGAGCCGTAGCCTTGTTGCTGCTGTTGAGGAGGGTATCCTTGTTGGGCGCCTTGCATCTGTTGCATCTGTTGCATTTGCTGCATCATCATGGGGTTCATCATGGGGTTCATGCCCATCATGCCTTGCGCCGCTTGGCCTCGACCCATGGCCTGCATCTGTGCCATCCATTGCTGCATGCGCTGGTAGTATTGTGCCATCATGGCGGGAGTCATGCCACCGTAGGCAGCGGCATTCTCTTGCGAGGCACCGAATCCTCCGTTTGGGTTGTACGTTCCCGCGCCTCGATTGTTGCGGTCCTGGTTGCCCTTTGGTGTGGCTCGTTTGACCTCGATGGTCTTGTTGTTGATTTGTAGGAATGGCGTCACCATGGCACGCTCGACGGCCTCGCCGGTGTCGAATGTCACGAATCCGAAACCTCTCGGTCGACCGGTGTCCTTGTCCATCATCAGGGTGGCGTCCACGACTCGACCGAATTGTCCGAAGAATGCGGAAAACTGTTCCTCGTCGCAGTCTGGCGGCACACCGCCGACAAACATCTTCGCCGTCTTTTCTTGTTCGTCTCGCGGGACAGCTCGCTTTGGATCGATCTAGCGCGGTCAATAAATGGAGTACCCTGATTACTCTGATTTAGGCATACAATTTTTCCATCCAGATAGTGCTCTTTTGAGACTACTGTGCTCACCGATGAAGCATCGGCAAACGTCAAGAATCCAAAGCCTCGAGATCTGCCAGTCGCGCCGTCACGCATGACCATACAGTCAGTGACTGTGCCGAATTGCTCAAAATACTCTTTGAGGGACTCGTCTGTGGTCTCCCAGTTCAGACCGCCAATAAACATTTTTCTAATCACACATCAGCCTTGCTCTTTATGGTGCTGTGTATATGGACGAAGTAGATTGTCGGAGACAACATATATTGCTCTTCCTTAGCTAGTACCTGACCTAGACGACCTAGTGATAGTGTGCTATTACGTGAGGGTGTTGCTCGAATTCTCTGTCTGCTATCGCTGGTAGAAGCTAGCTTGATCTGGAAGAGCTGACTAGGTTTTAGCAGACTATCGAAGGTATTTAGGCGGAAGCTAAGGTAGACCCAATGTACATGCCCGGGACGCACTAATTTGTCATATAATGGGCAAACATACCCGTCTTCTTTCACGTTGTAACTGGGTTGCGGAGGAGCTGGAGTAGGCATTTGCGGCATCTGAGGCATCTCTGGCACCGGTACACTCACTGCACTGGGCACTGGTGCTGTATCTGGTTGCGGTGTCGAGACACTGCCCTGATGTGCCAGACGAGGATCATTTGCCTTGTTGGTGACAGCACTTAGTTGTGCGGCGACATCGCCAACATTGGCATCTCCAGCAGCCAGAGGAGGTGCAACGCTCGTGGGAGGCACAGGCACTTTAGCTGCCTCCGTCGCAGCAGGCGCACTTACCGGCGCAGGAGTCTTTGTTTCTTCCTCATCATCTCCGCTAAGGCACTAGTCAATATCGGGCTTGAACCTAGCACGTCTTTCTTACTATAGATCGGCGAACAAATCATCGTCTTCGTCGTGGGCCGCCATGCTTACAATGTTATCAGCAGTACACGATCGAGACCTGGGTATCTGTTCAAGTCAGCGTCGGAAGTCTTCAGAACGATTGCAGGAGTAGAGAGCGATGTGTGAGCAGCATTTGCTATGCAGCGTGCACTGTGGTCTGCTTATGGTAATTTTACCCGCAGCCACCAAGATTTGTAGTTCCATGACAGATCCTGAGTCACAGAACATGTTCCTTGCAATTAGTTTATCAGACAGCTCTCAGCACTGATGGAAGTTCGCCGCAACTGTCGAGACCATGGTGCAGAGAACAGATGTAATCAACTTCGGTGCTGGTCCGGCTGCACTGCCGGATGCAGTCCTACAACAAGCATCCCGGGATTTGCTGAATTATGGAGACAGCGGCATGGGTATCGGCGAGTTGTCTCATAGATCCGCGACTTGTGCAAGCCGAATGAACGAGATTCGTGCGGACTTGATAAAACTCTTGGACATACCCGATACTCACAAAGTCCTATTCATGCAGGGTGGTGGAACGACACAATTTTCAGCCACGGTATATAATCTTTTATCCTACTGGATTGCACGAGATCCAACGAATGGTAGCAAGAGAGTTGGAGACTATCTAATCACTGGAGCGTGGTCTGCGAAGGCTGCATCCGAGGCGAAACGTCTGGGGCTGAATATCAATGTTGTTACCGACTCACGGACACTGACAGACGAGAATAAGTTTGGCAAAATTGCAACGAGTAATTACAACTACACTTCCAAGGAGAAGGCTGCTTTTGTTTGGTACTGCGACAACGAGACTATTGATGGCGTCGAATTTCCTGATCTGCCACAAGGTAGGGACGACGAGGTGCCACTGATCTGCGATATGTCCTCAAACTTTGCTTCGCGGCCTATTGATGTGTCAAAGTTTGCCGTCATATATGCTGGAGCCCAAAAGAATGTTGGACTTGCGGGAGTGACAGTATTGATCGTCAGGAAGGACATCATGGAGGCGAGGGCAGAAGCAGATGTTGTGCGAGCCGCGGGAGGTCAAGTGACACCAATTATGCTCGATTACAAGACCATTGCAAAAGAAGAATCACTGTACAACACACTCCCAATCTTCACTACGCACATTGTCGGCCTGGTGTTCAGTCATCTACTCAAGGAGGGAGGTATCGCAGAGATTGGTCGCATCAACCAACAAAAGGCTGCTTTGCTGTACAAGACCCTGGAGGCTCAACCTTGCATAACCGTCATCCCGGACAAGGACGTACGGAGTCGCATGAATGTGTGTTTCAAGTTTGTCGGAGACAAAGCTGCGGACCACGAGAAAGCATTTTTGAAGGAGGCGGAAGGCAGGGGCTTACTTCAGCTCAAGGGACATCGCAGTGTCGGCGGCCTTCGTGCCTCCCTGTACAATGCCATCACTCTGGAGGCCACGCAAAAGTTGGTCACATGCATAGAAGAATTCTGTGCCTCACTGTAGATGCGATACATAAGCGGGAGCCGTCGAGAGCTTGCGAGACCAGCATAGACACAGTATAGATATACGCTCCACACGTATGGGGTCAGAACAATAGATATATACATACATGTACGCATACACGGAGCAGGCGTCAGGGAAAGGAGAGAAATCCGCTTCGTCCCAGACCTCCAGTACCAGTGTTGCAGCAGCTGTAGAGAGTCCAGCCTAGAAATGCGGACAGGAATGTGCTCGTCCCCGAGGAATACGCCGCCCAAACCAATTTCAGCAGCGGCCGCAGCAGGAGGGAAGCGCATCACCATCCATCACACGCCCAGAAAAACATTCCGTTTTCGCAGGCCTCACCCACATGGAACAGATATTGCTCACACGAACAGACTTGCACCTCATCCACGTCCTCTTGCCCGCCCTGATCCTGCTCGGTGCCTAGCTGCGGGTATATCCTTGCCAGTCAGGCAGACTTGTCTCTCCCTACAAGTCCCAGGATGACCTCGTCCAGGACGTCACCGGTCCTCAAGGCACAGAAACGGGAAGAGTACAAACCGACAGTCTCCATCCTTTCGTATGGTGCCGGCAACATCCGCTCTCTGGTGAATGCGATCGAACAGATTGGCTTTGAGACGAAATTCATATCTGATCCTGCAGAGATCGAAAAGGCAGAGGTATAGAACTCCAGGACGATGCCTGTGCGTTGGGACTAACCGGCAAGGTCTTGTTGTTCCCTGGCGTAGGCAGCTTCGGTTACGTCTGCACGTCATTACGGGAGAAGAACTATGCCGAACCCCTGAAGAAGTACTTTGATGCCGGCAAACCCTTCATGGGCATATGTGTCGGCATGCAAGCTCTATTCGAAGGTTCAGAAGAGTCGCCCGATGTGCCCGGTCTGGGACTGATACCTGGCATCATCCGCAAATTCAATACCGACGACAAGAGTGTTCCATGTATAGGCTGGAACTCTGCTGTCGTCAGGGACGAGACGGATACTGCCATCTATGGCATCACACCACATGCCAAATACTACTATGTTCACTCTTATGCTCGTAAACTGGACAAGAAGCTCGGTGGTGGATGGAGTGTGGCTACGGCAAAGTATGGAGAAGAGGAGTATGTGGGAGCTGTCGCTAGAGAGAATTGTTTGGCTATGCAGTTCCATCCGGAAAAATCAGGCCAAGCTGGACTCAAGATACTGGAAGCGTTCTTGTCCAAGACTGTGCGCAAACACATCACGGGAAAGGCCACTGTGATTTGCGAACAGCCGGGTCGAGGTGGCCTCACTTATCGAGTCATAGCATGCCTCGACGTCAGGTCGAACGATGCAGGGGATCTGGTTGTCACAAAAGGTGACCAGTACGATGTGCGCGAGAAGAACGAAGGCGGCGACGTTCGCAATCTAGGCAAACCGGTCGAGCTCGCTTCTCGCTACTACAAGGAGGGTGCAGATGAGGTGACATTCTTGAATATCACGAGCTTTAGGAATACGCGTGCAGCAGAGGCACCCATGCTAGAAGTCCTCAAGCAGGCTGCAAAGACGGTCTTTGTGCCTATGACTGTCGGTGGTGGAATAAAGAATACCACTGATCCAGACGGCACGAAACATACTGCTCTGGATGTGGCTCGTATGTACTTTGATGCGGGCGCTGACAAGATCTCCATCGGCAGCGATGCCGTCTATGCTGCCGAGAAATACTACGCAAATGGCTCGAAGCCCACGGGTCAATCAGCACTCGAGAGCATTTCGCAAGCATATGGCAATCAAGCGGTCGTGGTCTCGGTAGATCCTAAGAGGCAATATGTCTCGTCTCCGCAAGACACGAAACATCACACCATAAAGGTCGGCAAGGAGAGGATAGGACCGAATGGGCAACAGTACGCTTGGTACCAGTGCACGGTGTCCGGAGGCCGCGAGGCACGAGACTTGGACGTCAAACAGCTGGTGCAGGCGGTGGAGGCTCTCGGGGCCGGTGAAATACTGCTCAACAGCATGGACCAGGACGGCTCGAATGCGGGCTTTGATCTCGAACTCATTGAGGACGTCAAGAAGTGCGTCAAGATTCCCGTCATTGCCTCATCCGGTGCGGGCAACCCACAACACTTTAAAGATGTCTTCTTAAGGACTGGCTGCGAGGCTGCACTTGCCGCCGGCATTTTTCACCGCAAGGAATGCACCATTTCCGAAGTCAAGGACTTTTTAACCTCTGAGGATCTCCTCGTTCGCACGGACGCATGAATGACCCTCTTCTCTCCCATCCACGAAACTCCATTCTCCTCTTTTCGAAGACGTCTTCGACCTCTAATCTTTCTCCTTTTTTTCAACCATGGTGGCACAATTGTTTGAGCTACAGACATATATAGATGGCATTCTGAGCAGCACGGCGTTTCTTCCACTTTTTTTTTCCACCTTTTTCTTTTATTCTCTTTACTGTAATTAGAACTAATTAATACTACAACGGAAACCCCGGGCAGACATCATTTCTTCCTGCCTTCTGTCCCTTCTGACCGGAGTGCTTGCTTTCTCAGTCATTTGATGGAGGGTGCCAGAATAGTGTCACGAGCAAGAACAAGAGTCACGAGTGCAATTGATCGGATCCTCTTTCATTAACATTAATAAGATTAGAATGCAGAATGTCATCTCCATTATTACCTATCCACGATTCGTGTCGTGATGGAGAGGCATAAATATATGTATATATCATCCTTAGCGCTAATGCTCCGCTCATGCTCGCACGCTTCCTTGCTGTTTTTTTTTCGTACGACTGTACACTATATATAAAATGAAAAATCATCATGTTTGACCTTTTGTCTTTGTGCATGACACGGCTAGATGGAGCATGTTTTGTACAGGTTTGAGTCCTCGACCCGCCGTGATGAGTGGTATATTCCAGGTCAAATCAATTCGTCGAGCATTTTCGCCACTCTTAGACGTTGATTCGTCTTTTTAGCGTCGCCGGCCGTAGTGGTGGTGGTGGTGGTGGTCGGAATGATGGACCATTCCTTGTCGTTATTGCCATCGTCAGTGCCGCCGCCGCCGGGTGTTGAGTCGTCGAGGGAGATGGCAATCATGCGGGTGACGGGGTGACAGGGTTCGACAAAGATGTGTGGCGCGAGGGCGTGCGTGAGTGCCAATTCGTCCGGCCGCAGTACCATGTCCACCGTAGCACCACCGCCGAGTTTCTTGTTGTTTTTGCTGGGCATCGAGAGACAGTCGATTCTGTTTCGCCGCACTTTCGAGAGCGTGGCGGTGAGGATGTTGCGAAGGTGGACGTCGAGTGCCGAGATGAGCAGGTCCGGTACCTGTTCATCCAGACCACCCAGTAGTCCGTTTTCCAGGCAGGTCGCCAGGATGCGGTCCTTCAAGGACGCCGAGTCAGGGAGGTAGTGCGATTCCGTGGCCAAGGGGACGTGAAAGCCACGGACAATGTCAATGTGATGCTGTGCTACGTGTCGTTAGCGCTTGTGTCTGGATCCGCTCGAGTTGAAGCAGGACAACATACAAGAATTGATTTTTTGAGCGGTAACGGGCACGCGAGGCAATTTGGCGAAACGTGTCTCAATCATCGAGTTTGGCCGCAGCCGATAATTAGCGTCCGGCTTGGGGATGGCCTTTATTCTTGCGCGTTCGCGGTTCGTCAAGCCCATGACTTCCGTCTTGAGTCTTTTGGCGGAGGGATCGCCGCGGCTGATCTGGACCCCGAGAATCCTCCGTTTCTTGCTCCATCCGAGACTTTGTGCGTCTTCGGGGGGTCCTTCGCGAAAAGAATTGGAGAGTAGACTGACCAGGATGTCATTGTGGTACCGAATAAAGAGCCGCGATTGTGCAATCAGTGGCTGCAGCGCAGTCTCGAATTCCAGGCGCGTGAGACGACCGGTCAGGAAATCCGTCACTACGACCAGTCAGCAATGTCTTCCACATACATGAAGAGGTCCTCGCACCGATGCTTTGATAGTTTGGCCAGTCATCACCGAGCAGTTCATGCAGTCTGTTGAGCGGGTCATCAATGTCGACGCGTGCACTCGTCAGATGGTCGATTTGCGTCGTTCTTTTTGCCTTGTCCTTCTCATCGTTCTCCTTCAGCTCCACAGGCGAGTCCGGAACCGACTCGAGCTGCGCGTCGACCATGGGACGCGCCGACAGTGCTGAGGCTTTCTTGTGATGTACTTGATTTATGGCATTCAAGTTTATCGATAGAGCAGCTCGCTTCAACGCCACGTGCACATCAACTTGCCCGCAAATCGCGGCTTCACGCTGAGGAAGTTTCTCCACACAAAAAAGTCCAAGTCGCACAATCAAGTCTTTGCATGTCGTTATAGTTATAGCTACAGACCAGGCTCGTGTGAGAGCACGTCGACCATGTTTGGCAGGAATTATACCTTGAAGCTGACGTGACATGGTGATGCATGTTCACATATGTAATTTTACATGATCCTGTTGCAGTCGGAGCTATACTCCGGAGCTTTTGCTATTTACAGCCTCATTAAAGGTCGTTAGCCACACTGCTCAAGATTCCTCATCGCAGTGCTATTCTTGATTTCCTCTTGAGCTCGACTGCAGACGCGGACAGGTTTCGGTGCTTCTCTATGACTTCACCAAAGTTTTGTAAATGACTGGTGCGCTGGCTCTCATGACATAGCAGAGTGTCGAGAATTGAAGGAGTAGCACTGCTGACGTGGTGTCCACAACTTTTTTCAGTACTTGTCCATACCGGACAAATGCAGGACCGAATCAGCCGCCTCTTGCAGGGGGAATCACGTCCTTCTTCTTCGTCGTCTTTCGCGGCAATACGCTCCTTTCACTCTCTAGAATTCGCCGCACTTTTGCCAACTCGTCCCCACTCCCCTCAACTTTCGTGTACGGTGGGTCTATCCTTGCTGAGCCTGTTGCCAAGGTGATTATGATGGAAGCGCCTTCGGTGGCTACCGCCAAGTGCTTCGAGAGTCCCTGAAGAATGAGCCGCCCATGCTCTGGCAATTCCGCTCCATTTGGCACGGAGCTGGTCTGCTTCGTACTGGCCGATGCTGATGCCGCTGAGCTGGATTTTTTCGGAGTGGACTTGCCAGACCCGGTCGGCGTATCGAGCTGCGTGCCAGGTGCACTGTCTGGCGATGCTGTGCTAAGCTCTTTGATTGCTTGTCGCCTGACGAGGCGCAACTCTGTCACGACAGCACCGGCCTTGCTCCTGTAGAGGACGACACAGTCACTGACTGCATCGTAAAAATATAGCGTAGCCTCCAGTCGAGTACCATTCTGTAACTGCAGTTGCACCGTGGTCTCTGCTGCGATCGCGCTGATTTGCTTCACAGACACCGGCCCTTTGGTCATTCAGGTCCCTTGTCAATTCTTCAGCACCGCCAATCGATCGTAGTATCAAACACGAAGCCAAATTAAACGGGCAACCTTAAACAATCAGAACAATTGGAGCAGATAAGTTCCAAAGAAGAAGGAGAAGCGCAAAAACATCGCGAATCCTCCAAGATGACGATCCACGGAGATCCCGCGCGCATCTCCCGCCCCAAGTGACGGAGACTCCTTCACCGCCCGGGAAACTTTTACAACTTCGCAGTTGCCTTGAACCGTTAAGACATCAGCTTATGATTGAGGACTAGGACAGTCGCCGCAAGCATCGATTCGCGTAGAAGAGGGTCGCTGCTCGTGCTCGTGCTCGTTCTGCGTCGTACTTTTGGGACAGCGGTCTCGAGAGGGATAGGATGGTTGTGCCAGACTCGAACTTTCTGCGCTATGAAGGCCATGCTCACTTGCGACAACGTCTCGTCCTGGCGACACTGGCGGGCAAAACTGTTCGCTTCGATCGCATTCGACCGCAGGACGAGAATCCTGGACTGACGGATTATGAAATCTCGTTTTTGCGATTATTGGATCGCTTCACGAACGGCAGTATCATCGACATCTCATACACGGGTACCTCTTTTCAATACAAGCCCGGTCAAATCACTGGCGGGGTGGTCAAACACGACTGTTCGGTAGGCAGATCTATCGGATATTTCCTGGAGCCCTTACTTCAGCTCGCGCCGTATGCAAAGACACCCGTCAACTTGACACTGAACGGCATCACCACGGACAATCTGGACGTTGGAGTGGACATCATTAGAACCTCTATGCTTCCGGTGCTGAAGCGCTTTTCCGGCGATGACGGACTCGAATTGCGAATCCTGAAGCGCGGCGCCTCGCCTGGCGGTGGAGGCCAAGTACAATTTCTCTGCCCAATCGTCAAGCAATATCCCACCATTCATCTCCTACAATCCGGAAAAATCTCGAGGATACGCGGCATCGCCTCTTCCACCCGAGTCAGTCCGGCGAATGTGAATCGAATGGTCACGAGTGCTCGAGGCATACTGAATCCAATCATGAGTGACGTACATATCTACACGGATGTTCGCAGAGGCGAGGAGTGCGGCGCATCACCCGGCTTTGCCATCAGTCTCATTGCCGAAACGCCCTCTGGCTGTGTCTATTCCGCCGAACTCGTGGGAGGGGCAGGAGAGACGCCAGAGGATATAGGTGCACAGTGTGCTCAGCTCCTGCTCGTGCAGATCGAATCTGGCGGCTGCGTAGACAAGTTTTCCACACGGTTGGTCCTGGTCGGCATGCTTCTCGGCAGTGAGGACGTCGGCCGCTGCAGGTTCGGACACGGCGTGGTCACTGACGACTTTGTGACGACCATCAGGGACATCAAGAGGATGTTTGGCAAGACTTTGGCCATCAAGGAGGAAGAGAATGGCGATGTGATTGTGAGTTGTGTAGGCACGGGCTACGTGAATGCCAACAAGAGCGTCGCTTGATGATGAGCATCGTCTTGACTTTGGCTCGGCATGCATTACATTAGAGTTGAGGGAATATTTCCGGGATTACAGGAGCGATAGCGAGCATGACGAGCACGAGTGGAATCACATCAGGCGAATAGATATAGTTAGACGACATGAGATCTAGAGCAGAAAAGACACGAAATGCGACGAAATTCCATTTCACCACCTAAGAAACGTTGCACCCCGTGGCTGCGGGAATTATTAGAAGCCGCCTCCAAAATCTTGAATTCTTGCTTCCACCTTTTAACTGCAACCTTGAACCTAATCATTCCCATTGTCCTCATATCCAGGCTTTCTGTCATACAGAGAGAGCAATCTGTAGTGCAAAAGGACGGCTTTCGATGCCAAAGGCGACCCATCGTCCGTCTTACTCGGACGATTCTGACCATGAACAGGGCAAAGTCGCCTTGACCAAACGAAGAAAGACCGATGCGGCTTTCGTGCCGACTTTTAAGCAGGACTTGAGCAGTGACGACGACAACGATGACGACGACGGATTGTCAGATGATCAAGACGATGAGGATGACGAACACAAAAGTGATTCGGAGCATCTCAATGGTTCAAAAAGCATAGCTCAAGGGACGAATGGTGACTCTGCAAAGGACACTGACGACGTGCACGAGTCGCGCAAGTCTCGCAAACCAATCATCAAGGTGCTGAGCAAGGAAGAACTCGAGGCCGTCAACGCAGCCAAGGCCCGCACGGGCGTACTCTACCTCTCGAAAGTACCTCCTTTTATGAAACCACAAAAAGTGAAGCACCTCTTGAGCGCGTACGGCGAGACGAACCGCATCTTCTTGGCGCCCGAGACCCCGGCCATGTACGCCAAACGCGTCCGCTTCGGCGGCAACAAGCGCAAAATGTTCACCGAGGGCTGGATCGAGTTTCTGGACAAGCGGAAAGCAAAGCTTGTGGCCACCACTTTAAACACCCAAAAAATCGGCGGGAAAAAGGGATCATTCTATCACGACGACCTCTGGAACCTCAAGTACCTCCCCAAATTCAAGTGGGACGACCTCACCGCCCAAATCGCCGCCGAAAACGCATCGCGACAGACCCGACTCGCGAATGAAATTGAGCAAGGACGTAAAGAAGCGAGTCATTACCTCCGCAACGCACAACGCAACAAGATGATTCAAAATATCCAAGCCACGAGAGCCAGCAAGGTCAGGCAGACCGCTGCATCCACAGATTCAACAAGGCCTGAATCCAATGAATCGCGGCCATCACTTCCCAATGTCCAGAAAGATGATGTAAAGCAACAGCAAGAGCCGCACGCGGACGCACAAGGCGAGCGCATCAGGCGCAGATTCAACCAACGAGACGTCAAGGACAAGACGAAACCTCTCACCGTGGACGTGGGCGCCAATGACGAGAAGATGAGTCGTGTGATGGACAGTATTTTCGGATGACCGACGTCCCTTTTCCTGCGAAATACGTTTGCATGTTCACAAGCAGCAGATAAAGCGACGGCCATGATGGACATGAATATTTATATATACACCTTTCATCATGTTACAATCTTCACCTCGTACATATACAACTGTTGTAACAGATACCCTCGATTGCACGCCGTGCCATCAAATCATGCCCAGGAGGGTATCTTGAGCGTCCAGGACCGCCTCTTTATTGCCCAACACGGCATAATTGCTCTGCAAGAGGTGAATGGCGTCCTGTAAATCAGGTTGATCTGCCGTCGTCATCGTCGGGACCGCCGTCGTTGTCGACGTCGTCGTCGCTCCCTCCTTGTGCTGGGAAACTGGTTCGTGCGTGGTAGTCGAAGAGTCCTTGGCCGTGCGAGATCCGAGTCGGCTTCTACATGACTCCTCCAGGATACTCATTTCCAGCGTACCGTCCACGGCGAATTGGAAGACATTGGTGACTTGGGTCTGCCCGATCCGGTGGATTCTCGAGACGATCTGGGCTTCGACGGCGGGATTGAGCAGGGGTTCCACGAGGAAGAGGTTGGTGGCATTGATCAGGGTCAGGCCGGCGGACTGCGACTTGCCAGACATCAAGAGGACGGCGCACTCTGGGTCATTGGTAAAGTCCGAGAGTGTGCCCGTCTTGTCACCGAGACTTTTTTTGGCTCCAATGTTTCCCAATTGCGCCGACGAAATCTTGTTTTCCGACAAGGCCATGCGGAATGCCAGCAAGACATCGTTCCAGTTTGAGTATAGAATGCTCTTGGAGCCGCGAGGCAAGGAGAGGATATGCTTGACGATTGCGTCAATCTTGCAGGAATACGATCGGATGAGTCTTTGTCCCTGGATGATTTGTTTTGTCCCCGGGTCGAGTATGTCGTACCAGTCATATATTGAGGAATCCTTTGCATCTCTTCCCTTGGCGGACACCGATTGCTCTGCTACTTCGCCTTCTGTCCTCTTTGTCAAAGTGATTGTCTGGAATGCGTCCTTGCTCTTCAGCACGGTCTTGCATATAGGACACGCCCGGTGTTCGCGAAACCACATCTAAAAAAAGTATGAGTAAGCTGTACTATGCTCTGTGCTTCTGAACTTACTCTAAAGCACTCGCGGCAGAAAATATGTCCGCACTGCGTAAAGGCACCGATGTCGATGACAGAGGTGCAGATAGTGCATACCTCGGCCTCTGAATTGCTCTTCTGCGCGTTGAGAAATTGCAGGTAGCGCAATCTTGTGGTTCCCTGGTCAATGACTTTGTTGAGCTTTGCCATCTCGTTCTCAACATGCTTCATTGCAATCTGTACTCGTCTGTCCCGCTCATCTTCTGTTATGTCACTTTCCTCGACTTCATAGACCTTTTCATGCCCTGTTGCACGTCTCAACTGCTCAGCAAGCTGTGTATAGATGGTCTCGGCTTTTGCGAGTCGCAGAACAGTAAAGGCTGCAACCGAATCTGAAATTGCCTGGAATTGTCTGTAATATTCCAACTTTGCGTTATAGATGCTACTGAGCAACTCTACCTCTTTACCCAAGGGTATCAAACATTGCTTTTGCTTCTCAAGGTCTTTGTCAATTTGTTTCAGCACGCGATTTGCAATATCGAGCTCTAGATTCGTCGATATCTTCTGCTTCGAGCTTGAACGACTTTCCTCCAAATGTCGAATTTTCTGCCGTAGTTCGAGTTTGATGCTGTTCAGGCTCCCAAGTGAGTCTTGAGGCACAAGAGAAGCCCGAACTTTCATGCCTGCGTGTAGGATTTCGTCTGCTGGATTGGACTCTGCACTCAAGCCCGCCTTCCGAGAATCGTCTTCCATCAATTTATTCGTCGTGCCATGCACTAATTGTACACGATCAGCGACCATGAAACGCACAAGGTCATGATACGAGAAAGCCTCTGCCTGTGAGTCCAGAGACTGCTGGTATTCCTCTCCAGATGGATCATCGTTCTGGTCCGCGAGATCAGTGCACAATCTCTGTATGCACAACTCGCGATACTCATCAAGTTGATCTGCTTGTGCATTCATAAGTTCGGTCAGAGCTTGAAGACGTTCGAGTATTTCGCGAGTGTGAAAACCGCCAGTCAGGGCGGGAAACTTGATCTCCGGAATGGAGATGAAAGACTGGGTCCGAGAGGATTGCTTCAACGACATCATCTTCGTAGCGGCTACATGTTCTGTGTCGCGAAGCAGGTCGCGTCGAACATCCTTTGCTTTCGCATAGTACCTTGAGCATTAGATACTTGGCAAATTTTGTAGTGGCTTTCTCTTACTCTTGCTCGAGTAACGGTTGTTCGAGCTGGAAATACATGGAACCTAAGAAGAAGTAGCATCTATGTAGCACTTCCCTCCAAGCACGCAAATCAGCTGCATGCCTCGCGACTTCTTCTTCCTGTTGGAACTGCTTCGAAGGCACGGAAGCCTCAGACATTTCATGTGATTTATCTAGATTTGCTTGTACCTTTTCGAGAATTGCTGGAAGGACTTTTAGCCAAATATCCAGTGCTCCTTGAAGTTCGCTTTTGTACTCGAGTATACGACCTTTCTCGATATTTTCACTACACAGTGACCGTTCCGCAATGCCCAATTCGTGCTCAGTGTTTCTTGTCATTGTCTCCAAGACTTCGTCCAAGGACAGAATTGGCTTAGTCCAATTGCTCAGAATGTTACGATTACGGGAGCCGATTTGTGGATGTGAGCATCTATTTCATTATTCCTTGGCCATCATTGTCAAGGCTCGACTCACGCTTGACGTAATTGTGTCACCCATGTGCCTATGCGGCCCGGATCAATGTCTAACCAAGCTTTGCCTCCAGAAGGTCTGCCTTGCGGGTCTAAACCGATGTCATTAAAAGCAAATATCAGCAAATCCCGAAAGTTTTGCTCCTCCAAAGCCGTGAAAGTAGTCGTACATATGTATTTATTCTGTGGTGGTAGCGACATTTCCTGGGATACAAGAGCCTTTGTGTTACGACAAGAAAGTCTAATCCCTCAGTACTCTGTAATATGGACCCGATTTGAGTGACTTACGGCCCAAATATGCCTGCCACGTAGTTTATACCATTATTCCCTTCAATAATCTTATTCCACAGCGGTTGATGAGCATAGATGGGAGCGAGTCTCAGAAAATGTAGCAGACCATACAATTCGGCACAGCTTTTGGATATTGGAGTTCCAGTCACAATCCATGCAAGGACTCTTGGTATGAGACACGCGACTTGTGCAGCAGAAGAGGTCCCTGATTGTATCATTTGAGCTTCGTCCTATCGGCGTCAACTGAGGCCCGAAATCAATCAAGGTTTCTACCATGATTACTCTCCACCACTCAACCTCTACCAGAGGACTTTTGCGACGAGCGTATAGCGGAGGATTGCGCAAAGATCTATCAGTCCTTGTTGGGGCCGCATAATGGACCTCGGCGGTCAGAACAGCGTATGAGGTTACAACGATGTCGTACTCAGCCAGATCTATTGTCGAGTGCTCTTTTCTAAATCCACGGTAATTGTAAGCCCTGAGATTTGAATGCTTCGAAACTTCCGTCAACCACTGCTCGAGAATTGGTATTGGCGTGACGATCAGTGTCGAGTTTATTGGACGGACAGTGTTACCCGTGAAAGCATCAAATTTGTTCTCCGAGTTACAAGGAGGTCGCGGATGCTTCATTATTGTAGCGATGACTTCTAGAGTCTTGCCGAGTCCCATCTCGTCAGACAGTATTCCCCCTAGGATTGGCCTTTGATGGTTCGATAGATGTTCAACATTGGAGGTGATCAAGCCTAGATCCTTCTGGAGATAAGTCACTCGATTAGACGAATCCGTATACGACATCCACAGATTGGGCTGCTCACTTGCGCCCTCCTCGCGTCTCAACATCCACTCGACTGCATTTCTTTGGTATTGCATCAAGTCAGTGCTAATACCATCTACATTCTGCCAAGACGCCACGAAAGGTGGAGGTCGAATAATATTGTAGAACAATGCCACCGTTGCTGGGTCGTGATCTGATTCGGGATATTGCTCATCGACTAACGCTCTGTAGAAATTATTGTTGGCGAGTCTGATGGACGCTGGCGACGAATATAAACGAGGTAGTGCAGTCGCTGTTATTGCAATCTGAATTTTGCCACCCTGCAAACAGAGACGATGACTGTGGCGAACGTCTTGATAGACCTCTCTTAAACCCTTGTACAAAGTACTTGTAGGTGTAGTCAAGGCGGCAGCACATGCGAGAAAAGATCTGGTCCGGTCGTCGAGAACACGAAGATCGAGTATGAGGAAGGGATCGTGGTGACCTTGCACTGCCTCGAAGCCGAGACCAACAAGCATTTTCTTGTCAAGAGCGCTTGATAGTGGATGACGAACGTAGATTGGGACCGGACAATGAAGCTCTGCAGCAGATGAATTCAACCATTGTTTTCCAGCACTGATGGAAACTGACAGGTCCCACAGCGTGACATACATTTCCTCCTCGGCGCCGTGCTCTTCAGCATAGTTGTGTGTCGTAGGCGCGACGAGTCTATCCCTCACATGCTCAGTTTTGACCCTTTTAAGGGGCGACTGACCGTCTCGAGCGATTATCTTGGGATCATCTCGAGCTTCACTCTTGCTTCTGGCAGCGTGACCAGTTAGGCTTGCTACGTCGAAGAAGACTATCGGATCGCTGATGCTGGGCACCGCTGGCATATCGATATATGCTGCTGCTCAGATGCGATGGTCCTCCTCCTCACCTGAGGTCCCGCGCCGAAGAAGGGATGGCTTGTCTTTACATAGACGTGTTGGACGTCGAGAGATAGCGCGCGCGAGCTGCCAGAATTTCCTTATAACTACTCGACACCGGAGATAGTGGAAGAGGACCGGCGCGCGCCACGCGACTCCAACGTCAAATGAGCGAGATTCACCATGATAAGCACTGCATCAGGATATATCTGTACAAAGCCGTTAAATCATATTAAAAGTCATTCAAGTTGAAAAGTACACATGTATATACGTTTGAATCTATGCATGCATATGGCTCGAGGCTTCGCTTGTGTGAAGATTGTGCCGGCTCCGCATGATTTTACTGGCATTTGAGCTCATGATCAGATTACCTGTCTGCACGGTCATGATATGTGTTCGCCCATGGATCTGCGATGTACATGTGCTTGCCTGAATAGGTATATGGTGCTTCATTTGCTAGGGAGGGATGGGAACATAGAAAATGTGTATATTCGATAGGACGGAAGGATTGCTTTTCATGATGCATAATGTACGGGTATACTAGAATTAGTGCTATATATACAGATTAGTGTATGCCAATGCCATGATCTTGAGGTTGCAATATATAGAGCTTCGAAGCTGTAGGTCTTGCAAAGGTCGAGTCTGTCTGACCAACATTCTGATAGAAGGATGATGATGATACACAGATTCGGATCAGAAGACAAGTATCTGCTGTTCAGTCTTGTTATGCAATTTGAATAATCGTCCTGACGAAATAATTGCTCGTCCGAAGTCAAGCTGCAATTTGGTCGAGGAGTTGCACCCGGTGCGTCGCAGCTGAGCCTCAATCGCCGATTGCCATCTCAGACATGACTAAATGGACACAACGCAACTGACCGCTACAAGAAAGCCACCATTTTGACTAGAGGAATGCACGGGGAATGCTGTAGTTTTACTGTGCGTCCGCATTCGGTAGCAACAATGAAAGTTTCTGCTCGGTCGAGGTATGCTCGTGCTCTCCAAGTTGTCTTTGATATTTGGGATTATTCAAAGCCATATTGACGTAAAACGCCTGCAATTCGTCCACCGAACACAAGATTCGCCAGTCTGTCCTTGAGAGCAGCTCTAGCTCCAGCACATTCAGCTCGCTGAGACTGATTCCGCCAACTTTTGCATAATGCGTGTTGGTACAAAATGCATCACAGAGACCTTTACTCGCCACTGTCGTGGCAGTGATGAGAAAACGATGGATGGTAAGACTGCTAACGACGAACGCAGGAAACGCCGAGCACAAGCGATCAATGTAGATTACAGTCGAGAGTAAGCTCGTTCTTTCCAAGCTGGTATACCGGACTATTCGAGACAGATAATCCTGTACCGTGATGCCAGGTGGAGCTCGTGAGTGAAATCGTGTCAGACCAGACGGTGTCAGGGGCAGTTTATCATTGTGCTCAATCAGTTGCATGATCATGTCTGCGATCAAGACCACCAGATCGATAGTGTCGCACTGCCAAAAGAGGGAGGGAATTTCCTTCGAAATTGGTTTGGATCGAGCATTTGGCACATTTAATTGTGGTGTTTGTGACATATGCTCCTTTCATCCCTTCTACCTCAGTCCTCTACCCACTGATGCCCGAGAACAATGAATGTGGCACAAATGAAGTTGCAGAATTGTGGGTGTCACTGCAGATCTGTCGTGTCGTATGTAGCCAAAACACTAGTACTCAGAACACAATCTCCAATGTCCAGTGGAGTCAGACAAAGTGATGTGTCGCACAACTTGTTGCTAAAATTGTGCTGAGAGCCCGCGACGCGACGTGGGAGCAGGAATGCTAGCGAACAATTGCAAGAGCGCACCTTGCTGCTGTTGACCGGCGAAAAGGTCTCTTGCAAAATCCTTCTAGATGTAGTCCATGACATGTGTTGACTGACTGAGCGGATGATGTCTGAAGCTGCTGCGGACTCGTTTGTCCGGGCAAGCGCCGACCTGCCTTTCCTGGATACAGGGTACGACAAGTACGAATTCCATGTGCGCAATGTCCGCGGGCGTTGAAGCACAGAGAGGCGACCTCTTCAAGTGTACCCAAGTCCTTGTCCATGCGACAGCCCTTATATATACATTCGTGTTGGCTTTTCGCAGTGCGCTAAGCTCTGGTGTCTTCCTGCATCGCTGCGATCAACTGAAGCCAATACAAACCGTGACGGACCGCAATCCTCAAGCATTCGTTCGGTTCACATCCTTTCTGGGAATCGACGAGCTTCGCCCTGACTATTGTGGCACAGCTCTCATTTAGTTGTTCAGTTCATGGTCGCTCCGAACGGTCTCTACAACGATGGTCAAAATGTGACGCATTTGTCGCCGGAAGTTCAGGAATCTACAGAAAACCTCAGATCCCTCAAGAACGAGTTGATAGGTCATCCGCAACGCAAACGAGAAGCTATACAATCTGGTCTCGTGACGAGACTAGCCAATGTGCTCCAGTCAGGGACAACTCATTCTGATACAAAGGTTCAAGCTGCAATCATAATTGCTTCATTATGTCAAGCCGATGTCCTTCCTGCTAACGGTGCCGCGGACTACAATGCATATCGTTCATGGCGGATCGAAGAACGGCGCATCTTCGAGGTCTTGCTGGTCTGTCTTGCTCAACCATCAGCAAGTACATCGTTGATGTTACCCTGCCTGCGAGCACTGAACTCATTATGCGCAAGTGGAGCGGACACTTCTATCATGTGGTCGACATATATGAGTCCTCTTACCTTGATTTTGCAAGGCGCCGCTTCCTCATCCGCGAAAAATGTCAACATTCAATTAGCCACTCATGTCGCAGCACTCTTTGCATATGCTTCTGACGAGATTGCTTTGACCATGCATGAGGCTGAGGTTGTCCTTGGTGCTCTTATAGGAATATTCATCAATACTACACAATTGGGGGCACGATGTCTAGACAACCCTGCACCAGCAGCCACTTTACTAGAGTCTACTCTACATGCGCTTGCGACCTTGACAAGGTTAAATACAAATTTCAGTACTCAACTAGCGGTGGCAGGCAGGTTATCACCATTAAGATGCGCCTCAGATGACAGTCCTATAGTCACGACGCTGTTGCGACTCGTCAGGAACAGCAGTAATGCTATCCGCCTTTATAGCGCGAGCTGCTTGACCAATTTGCTGCGACACGGAACAATTTCACGAAAACTACACATTGAGATTTCACTTTCAGTGCTGCCCATTTTGGTACGCCTTTTCGAAGACACCAATTTGCGCAGTCAAGCCACCTATGTCCTGACTGATTTGGTCAGAGACAACGATGATATGCAAAGAGCTGCATGCGACGCTGGCGCTATCCAAAAGCTGTCCAGCATTCTCCAGCATCGGGACGAATTCAAGGACGAAAAGACAGTCGAGAGTGCACTCTTGGCCCTAGCAGCCATCACGCTACACAAGGACGAGTATCGCAAGCAAGTAATCAATGCGAAAGTCGTTCCCCTGATTGTAGCTTCTATGGCCCACTCATCGTTTCAGATCCGTGTGGCAGCCTGTCAGTGTGCTCGCTCGCTCTCGCGAAGTGTCGCTATGCTCAGAACCAGCCTCATCGACAGCGGCATTGCCACTGCAGTATTTGAGCTCATGTCCGATCCTCACATTAGTGTTCGAATTTCTGCCACAGCTGCTGTGTGCAATTTAGTCCTTGACTTTAGTCCCATGCGCCGGCTAGTTCTCGATTCCGGTGCGCTTGCACTTTTGGCGAAGCTGACCAGGGACGACAACCTCGAGCTGAGGTTGAATGCGGTCTGGGCCATCAAACACATTGTTTATGCTGCGGACACGGACATCAAGCAAGCTGTTTTGAATGAATTGACATCGGCATTGATACTCCACTTGTGTGACGATCCCGAGATCGCAATACAGGAGCAGGCTTGCGAAATCATCCGCAATCTTGTGTGTGGTCATCCAGAAAATATCGATCTTCTGATCGAGAGTATTGGCATCGAGCGTTTGGCCGACTTTTTGAATCGCAAGCTCAGGTCGAATGCTTCTGAAATCGTTGTGTCCGCGATTTACAGTCTCGTACACATAGCAGCAGGCTCTGAACGACATCGAATGGTTTTAATGCAGAGAGCATCGATATTGGAGACGTTGCGCTCACACTTGTTAAGCGAGGTCGAAGAGGTGAGGCTTGGCGCTGTCTGGACCATCATTAATCTCACTTGGCAAGAGGACGAGACCACGGCATCGGAGCGACGCGCTCGGATCAATGCACTGGAGTCTCTGGGTTTCATACAAAAGTTGAGAGACCTCGAGGTTGATAGTTCGCTAGACGTGCGCGAAAGGGTCAAAACTGCTCTCGCTCAAATGCAATAGTTATGTGCCCTCTCGAGGTACGGGCACAGAGTCTCTAAGCATGGAATATCGTGCAAACAACGAGATAAAGTTACCATATATAATATTGATGTCCCTCTGTGTTTCTGTGTGCGAGTTGAGACCTGCTGTGTGATATTTTCACATCAGTCGTCTGCTTGCTGTCTGCTTAGCATTAATCGTCAATCTGTATTTGACGCAACTGTGAACACTAGTACTAGTGTACTGACCACTTGCACCTTCTGCCCCGAATTCAGGACTTCAGTGCGGGGCCGTGCTCAGTGTCCTGCAGCCGAAATTGTGAATGTGCTCGAACACCGAGTGCTACACAACATGCATTGTGGTAGTGCCCAGACTATTTTACCATACCTGGCAGCGATCACGAGATATACATCAGAGACGCGACAAAGCACGAAGGCAGAGCACTCGAAGTACTTCGGCAGTTTGTTTTAAAATCTATTGATCGTTGCGAATAGGAAGCGACAGCAACTACATTTTCGGCAAAATAAGTTGAGTCCATCATGCCTGATGCAAGCTTCTTCATCAACAAGGCCGGGCCGATACATGCTTCCGAATACATCACGACCGATCAAGTACTGTTGGCTTCTGGCGCAGGACCTTCCAAGACGGGACAAAAAAATCGTATAGCGGCCTATTCTATACAGCAATCACTCGCATCATCCCAGAAGGCGCTCGAGCGCACGGGCGTCTGCACCGCCGAGACACTCTTGGCAGACGATGAAGATGCGCCGAGTTCGTTTGCCATTCATGAAGATTTACTGTTGGCGGGAGTGAATGAGTCTCTGGCTTCTCGAACCTCGACCGGCGGCAATCATCATTTACGGACATTCCGCTTGGGCACCAAGCAAACGGATAAAGGCGAGGACGTGACGATAAAAAAGTCCTTGGAACATCAGATCTATCCCTCGCTCAGCGTCGAGTCTGACGAGTACCAGAAAATTACAAAGATCAGCCCGGACGGCAAGTATGCGGGCCTCATCTCGAGCGAAGGCCACCCCGCCATAGTCGACTTGTCCAAGGTGACGGCCTTGTCGATCGATGTGCTGGAGAATGAGTCAAACGGTAACGGTGGTAAGCCCAAAATAATCGATCTGGACTTTTACAAGGACGCGGTCTGGGTCATCAACTCGACCAATCTGACCAGCATCTCCCTTCCTGGCGGCGACGAAGTCTCGACCCTCTTCTCCCTGAAATCGTCGGGCATCCCGCGCAACTTTACGCTGACAAAGTTGCTCGTCATGTCACACGACACCCTCGTGCTGGCATCGAACCACTCGACGCTGAATCACGGTTTCGTGGCGACATATACGGTGCACAAGGGCGCCCTGCTGCAAAACAAGATTACACACACCACCTCCCGCGTCCGCGCACTGTACCTCAACACCCGTCGCGCGACCCCAAGTATCCCGCAATTACTCGCCGTCACATTTGCCGATGGCTCACTCGCTCTCTACGACAATGACTTGCAGCTGCGCAAGACGTGGCGCAAGCTGCACCAGTTCCCCATTTCCACCGTATCATTTCGCCGCGACGCAAAACAGGCCATCACGGCATCTATCGACGAGAAGGTCAATGTGCTGGATTTGACTGACTTACGACCACCCGCCGGACCAGTGACTTATTTCCTCCTCATACTCTTGATGTTTGTCCTCGTCTATGCCGCTTTCTTGTTTCATCAGGGCAAACACGAGTACTGGATGGATAAATTGAATCAGATTATTGTAGGTAGACAGTCCCGCTTCCAGGACCTGTAATGCCAAGACGGCACACATTTTCTATAACTTTTTAACATAGTCTATAAATTCATGGCCATACTGATTCTTACATGGCCATCATGCCGTGACCACCACCATCTCGCGCCGAATCATTTCGACTTCTTCGACACCAATCTTTTGCAGTCCCAAGCTACGGATGATCTCCTCTCCCTCTGAAATCATACCGCTTGACGCTTGCTCGTGATCTTCGGGCTGGTCGTCACTGGACCAATTGACGACATTACTGATTTCACGCACGCGATCGAATCGTTCGCGGACACCCGGGTGTGTGCCGACAGAGTGGTTGACAATGACGGCAATGTCCTTGTCGAGTTTGATGGCGCCCAATTCGTTGCATTTCAACGTGAGCAGTTTCTTCTCCAGCACGCGAATGAATGCGCGCACGGTAATTTTGAGCAGTAAGAGGTACGCCGGGCCACAGAGGATGCCTTCAAAGACGTCGACAATCAGACCGTTCCATTCCGTCGCGAATTTCGCTCTAAAGGCATTCGAGTGCTGTACTTCCTCGAATTGCGCTTGCGAGAGGACGTAATTTTGTCCGGCAAAGACATCATTCACCACCGTCCGAATGCGGTTCTTGATGAAGGAATTGTACACGACATTCAAGCCGTCCTCCAAGCCCCGCGAAAATCTGCTGTTGAGCGACGCAAAGACTTCAATCACCCGCAGCACCGCTTCCCGGTCCTCGTCGAAACTCTCCAACATCGGCAACGCCGTGTGCTCTTCCACAATTTTCGAGACGTAGTCGGCCGAAACATCGAGACCATTCAGTAAAGTACAATAAGCATCGCGATCCCTCGTCTCCGACTCGATCGAACGCACCACACCCACTTTCGGACCCGCAATCTTGTTTTGCAAATCCTGCATGCGTCGACCGAGTACTCCTGCATAGTCTTGTTCCATGATTCGGCGCACGACAGCAAATATTGCAGAGACCGTCTTGATTTGACACGTTGAGATGGCCCGCAGCGTGACTTTTCGAAGGATAAACATGACATCGTCGACGATGCTCGAAATCTGATACCCGGTGTCCGTCGTCTCAATATTCTCGAGCTGGAAAGCACGCTCCACCGACCTGCGCATAAAGTATGCCTCCATCGTCTCATAGTTGCTCTCTAGATTGGAATTGATGTACGTAGACATGGCATTCTCACTCAAAAATGTCGATTGCTGATTCGTGGTGGATCGTCGCAGGAAATTTGTGTACAATGTCCATCGGGAAAAGATGATGGCAATTTCGCTCAGCAGAGCGTCGAGCGTCTTCGAATCCACTTCGCGCTCCACCGGCGCTTGTGAGTTGTCCTTTGCACTCGGCAGGAAACTCTGCACAAGGAACGAAAAGGAATAAGTCTTGATCTCAGTCACTTTCTTGCTGATCTGTCGATCATCTGACATGGCAGTCAAGATCAAGATGCCTTGTTTATCGCACTCTTCCTGTATCTTCGCCAATACCCTATCAATGTCATTCCCATAAAACTTGGTGATCAGGTGTGAATGGTTGTCGATCAGCTTGGCAATGTTTTCGAAAAGTGCAGTCAACAGTGAAGCATACAAGACCGAAGAAGTCGAAGCAGTATTGAGAAGCTGATTGGCTCGCTCTGCAATGAAGCTCGACACAAAGTCGGCATACAAGTCAAGACCTTCATTGGCTTTGTCGATTTGTGGAAACAACTTGAAGAACCTCGTGATTTGTTTGATATCTCTGGACTTTGCTGCAGCACGAAACTCTCTCGTAAAGAGAATATAGAGCTGGTCTGAGGCTTCCCTGATAGTTTCTGCTGGACTTAAAGGTGTCTCGGCGGTGGGGACCATTAGCGCAGCATATTTCCCGTGTGCTATTTGTTCCGGCACCATTGACGCACGGTAGACATATTGCGCAGCGACTTCCCACTCTTGTGCTTCCATAGATTGATGCAAGCCCAGCACGCATGCCTTCAAGTCCTTCACTTCCTCCACGTACTTGAGCGTCTCCTTCACGCGAGACTGTTCCGCATCGAGGCCGCGAACGTTGAAGGAGATTCTTTCCGCAGTAGTGGCCGAAGCCTCAAGCGAAGACAAGAGGTACGAAGAGCTGACCTGCAGCGATTGAGACTGAGCCCGAAGGAGGTCCAGCTTCTGTAGACTTCGTGAGAGATTGCCCGCATTCGATAGGAGTTTGTCGACTTTTTTCGAGAGAATCTCCTCCTCCCTGCTGAGCTCAGCGAGCACAGAATACACTTCTGTACTCATACTCCCTGCACGATGTCTATATCAGTATCACCAGTGCAATTGCACCTCATATCTCGTGTTGCGGTGATTGACATATAAGGGAAGTGGACACAACCAAGGATGGGAAATGGTTGAGCTGGAGCCGGTCCACGGTTGAACACCGGCTGCGTGTTTTGCTGATTGTTGATGTTCACCACAACCTGCAGGGACATGATCCTAGCTATACGTATATACGTGGTATTGCACGACCGACAAATACTTCAGGCAGAGAACAACATGATAGCACGAGCTACATTAGTCTGAATAGCTTTCTACAATTCAAAAGATTTCACAAATACGCTACCGTAAAAACATGTGCTTGATGCATTCAAGCGGCCGGTCGCTTCGTAAGATGGGTATAGATCACACAATTCTCCTCAGTCAAGGGAAACCACCGGCTCTTGCCTCCTTGGGTTCTTCATCATCCTCATGCGTAGAAGCATCTTGCTGTCCAGCAGCTCTCTCTTCCTCGGAAGCTATAGTAGCGTGAAAAATGTATGCTTGACCACGCGAAAAGTACGGCACTTCGGCTTCTCTCTTGGCTGCCGCTTCAGTCACGAGGACGTGCGTCACTGACGCGCCGGGAGTCTCGTACATGGCATCGGTCAGCAGAATCTCCATGATACGTCGTAAGCCCCTAGCGCCGGTTTTGGTATCCAGTGCCTGTCTGGCAATTTCACGTAATGCCAGTGTCGTGATGTGAAAGGTCACCCCGTATGAGCTGAAAAGTGCCTTGTATTGATTGACCAAAGCGTTCCGGGGCTCTGTCAAAATCCGAACTAGGTCCTCAATGCTCAATTCCTCGCAATGGGTGAAAATGGGACATCTTCCAATCAATTCTGGGATTAGGCCAAAAGATGTCAAATCCTGAGGCTCCACCAACTGCAGAGGTGTGAATTCCTGCGTATTAGGACTGAAGAAGGGTTTGAGCTTAGGAGCCTTGAGAGTCTTTTGTCCCTTATGTGTGATAATGCTACCGAATCCTATTGATGACTTTGAGATTCGGTCCGTCACGATTTTGTCGAGGCCCACGAACGCACCGGACAATATGAACAATATGTTCGAGGTGTCAATGGTATGTATTTCGCCCTTGGACGTGGCAGGACCTGCACTCGAATTGCCAGGAAGACCTAGACCAGTTCGCGCTCTTTGTGCGTCTGTTTTCTGGCCCTTGTCAGATATCTGCAATGTGGTGCCCTCCAGTATCTTGAGTAGCGCTTGCTGAACACCTTCGCCACTGACGTCCTTTCCGGCCATTCCCTCACTACGACGTGCTATTTTATCGACCTCATCCAGGACTATGATGCCGCGCTCCGCTTTACTGACGTCCCAGCCTGATGCTACAAGCAGTCTCTGTACGCAAGCTTCCACGTCCTCGCCTACATAACCTGCTTGAGTGAAGGGCGTACAGTCCGAGATTGAGATGGGTACATCCATCAACTTGGCGAGTGTTCGTGCCAAAAGCGTCTTGCCAGAACCTGTTGGACCGAACAACAGGACATTCGACTTCTCGATGACTGTCGCTTCCACACTCATGTCCATGATGACTTGATCCTTGGCTTTTTGCACATATGCATTCAGGATTCGAGGACTCGTGTCGATCGTCTGAATCGGTGTTGGATCAGGGACTGCGACGGCAGCGGTCGATTCCCTGTCCGGCCCGGACGCTTCGTCATGAATCATGGACTCATACTCTGCATCTGCTGATATTCTCGTCCTCTCCGCCAGCTGCTGACATCGCAGACTGTGGTTGAAGACAGCCACGGAAAGCACCCTCTTGGCGCTCTCTTGTCCGATAATGTACTGATCCAGGCTAGATTTTAAGGCTCGTGGCTGTAGCGACCGAATGCCGTGATTCGCAGCTTGTGGAATATGATTGATGTTGTGACCTGTTTGGGAAGCATCCTGCCGTGCACTGGCCGAAGCACGACGATACTGTAGTCGTATAAGCCTGCTGAGGTATTCGTGCTGTTTCGAGATCAAGATGGCTCTTGACGCCATCACAGATGTCTACGCGCTTCACTGCACCAAAGCCGCCACAAGTGCAGTATACACCAAGTCAGGTTCAATAGACTGATGTTCTGTAGGTTGAAGGAATGTATGAAGAAGGATGCACAAGATTGACTGACCTCGAAGCGTCTAGAGCGGGCCGACTAGTTCAGTAGGCTCAAGGACTTGGAGGGTAGCATTGCGGAAAGTACTAACATGTAGGTAGTGGTCCAAGGCTGTGAGTCGTGTCGCGGCAATTTGGCATCCGGGCTCAAATTTGTGGAGTAGCAGTAGATACTCCACAATGACAACTGAGCGCGTCTGACCATGGAAATCCAAGCCTGCAGGGTGCATTGCTGCTATTGTTATTCTAGATTGATCGAGTGTACAGCTTCGGTTCTACGGTGGATCACTAGAAACTACTCTAATGTCAATTCTAGATCAGCATCAACTACAGCAGCAGCTTGAAAGGATAACCGCCATTCTTCTGCCTGAACAGCTGCATGAGGAAGCTAAACACAAAGACCTGTACCACTATCCAGACAGCAATCAACAACGTCTGAGTCTGCGCATTCTTGATCCTGGGCACCGAGATTGCAAGTATGACGACGGAGAATGCTAGAAGGCCATCTACACTGATTAGTACGAGGGATTTCAGGAAGTTTGAGTGCTCACAGATTGCAGCCACGATCTGAGTTTCTGCTCCAAATTGATCTTGGAAACCGCCTGCAATATAACCATCTCCACGAGAATATGGTGAACCACGGATTTGCGTAAACATATAGCCTGCATTGAACACTAGTATGAGCAGAATCGATATCAGTGCCCAAAAGTTCTTGTTCAGAAACACAAATCCGGCGACTCGGTACAGGAATCCAATAAAAGAGATAAATGCTCCAATAGTCAAGGTGAATCGTGCAAACTTGACGTAGTCGAATGGTCTCTTCAGGACAAAGTCTCGTCCAATACTGCGACTTATGAACTCTGCTGCAGCCTCTCCGGTAGGTGAATTTGTGAAATCGTATCGCATTGGATCACCGCTTAAAGGCTCACCATTTTCATCAATGGTGGGTGGGTAAATCCAGAGGTTTGGAGCTGAGACCAGCTGCAGAGATCGAAATGTGTTTTGTCCGTTCTGAAAATCTAGATGTCCAAAGTAGACCTCAGGCATCTGCTTTCTTGCTGAAGTCCTTTGCCAGGAGCTTGCAAGCAAGGTGTATTCCGGATCAAATTGCTTGCAGAAAACACAATTGAATTGGCTGCCCAATGCAGTCAAAAGCACCACAGCATAGTGTTCTCGTGGTACTTTTGTCAATTCTGAGAACGATTGATCGTCGAGCTGCACAATTCCCTGTTTTCCCACTCTGACACTTGGCTTTAACGCAGACACAGCTGCTGCGAGGACAGCAAGGAGCAGAGCCACAACCTTCATGCTTTTGACAGTTGCAACTTGTCGTGTTTAATCGTGTCTAGCCCGGCGTTATGTTGGTAGGTTGAGACTGATTGACAATGTGCGATCTTTCTGATCTAAGGTCTCATCGTAGACGACTTGCCAGACAACACGGACTGATGTTGAAATGCTAAAGCCGGGGATACGCGCAGCTGCTGTGTGTAGACCATAGCCTCCACTGTGCAGCATGAGGTTGAATGTCTCCAGCTTGAGGTTCGCGGTGTCTCAATTCACGTTCGCGATATCGATCAGTGCACTTCACGTGGGCTTTGTTCGGATGTTCCGCTATAGCGATCTTAACGTCGCACTGCGACATGCGTGCAACAATGCAAAGGCTCAACTTTGGGTATGGTTCTCATGTCGATGAGATGAAGCAGGTTCCCGAGCATGGTTGTAGATCAATGTCTTCACCGGTGCCACTGAAGGTGATCATAGCTCTGATGGATTGTTTGTGTGTTTGCAAGGAGGAACCATGATACCGGACACACACACTAAGTATTGTTGAGCATGTGCATGCGATGATGAACACCACCTGTATGACAACATAGAGTTTACTGGTCTTTGTGTCTGTACACCCACCTTTGCCAGACGACGTACTTCCTCTGTCGTCACTTACTGATACGGACAAATGGACGTACTGTTCCGTACTGCTGTTCAACGCTGGGCAAGCTTCTTCAAGGAAGTGCCCAACGCAGTCCTGCTTGGCACAACACGACACAAAAGTACAGCCTCGTCAAGTCGATGGCTGGCTCGACAAAACAAAGATCCGATATCAAAGGAAGCTAAGGCGAATCAATTACGAGCTCGATCGGCCTTCAAGTTGATGGAAATCAATGAGAGATACAAGATCTTCAAAAAAGGTCAAACCGTAGTAGACCTCGGTTTTGCGCCTGGAGCTTGGTCTCAGGTGGCTCTGTCTCATGTTGGCTCTCGTGGTCGGGTCTTGGGCATCGACATACTACCGGCGACGCCTCCGAAGGGGGTCGCTGCGATGCAGGCAAACTTCATGAGCAAGAGAACCCATATGGCTATATTACAGTATTTGTCCGACCCGGACAGAGGCCGCCGGATTCCTCTGAAGGCTCCTTCCGACGCGGAAGACAAGGAGAATGAGGTGACGGAGAAGAGCCTGCTTGAGCCAGAGTCTTATATCGACCTGGAGAAGCGAGTGACGGCAGAGGATGCAGTGTTCAACGAAGCCGAAATCATGCAGGAGATTGAAAAGACAAAGCCAAAGCTGGTCAATATCGTCCTCTCTGACATGTGCGCACCCTTTCCCCTTGTCGGGGCACAAAGTAAACTACATCTGACCACATCTCATTTTAGGATGTCCAACACTACGGGATTGAAAGTTGCAGATCACGGAGCGTCCATCGTGAGTGCTTCTATTCATGACACAGGTATGGAGACTAAATGATCGAACAGGATCTATGTGAATGTGCCCTGCTCTTCTGCGTGGAGTCGCTCAAGTCTGGAGGTCACTTTGTGTGCAAGGTGTTCAACGGCGGGGAGGCGAACGAGCTCAAGGACAAGATGAAGACGGCCTTCAGGACGGTGCACGTCATGAAGCCCGAGTCCTCGCGAAAGGAGTCCGTGGAGGTCTACTTCATCGGCATGCACAAGCGAGCAAACGTGCAGCGCGCAGACGTCTTTCCCTCAGCCGCACCGCAGCCGCGACCTCCGCCAACGCTGAGCAAGGCCGCTCCTCGTGAGTGTTATGAACAACCTGGAAGGCCTCGGAGGTGATCTCTCAAGGAAGACGTCACAGGGCTGTATGTTCGTCCGACACGATCGATCAGTCAGACAGTCAGTCAGTCAGTCAGCCAGCCAGTCACTGACTGCGAGCCTCTGTGCTGGCAATACAGAAGCAGGAGCACTAGTTCATACGCGCTAGCCAACCTCTATCGCAGCAGCAGTAGCAGCAGCAAAGGACCCCGGTGTACGTGATCTCCAGATCCGGATCCAGATCTAGATCTAGATCTGTCCAGATTGTGCACGTGCCGCGCAAATCCTGGCAGCATACCTGGTATATTTACATCTACATCTGCATTCGAATCTATACACAACTATATGACTGCATGGCTATGCAACAGCGGCAGCGACAGTGTACTGAGACTGCAACTCGCAACCATGGAAAAAGGCGACGAACACCGCTCTCGACCATGTCGCGACGTATGTCAACTGGCTCCTGCTACCGTACCGCGGCCGGCAATTCCAGGTTGAAGGCAGAAGCAAGGGAGACGGGCGATGGTTGAAGGGGCTCCTCCCATCAGATTGGCGCGCCCTTGATATCGCGCGGTCGGCCAATCAGAAAACGTTCATCTCGTCTTGGCGCTGCAACTCATCCCGTGTTATTTTCCCCTTCAGGATATCCATAATGGATTATATATATGTGCGTGGATATCGATATGCATATTTGCCTATGGATGCATTTCACGCCCGACACGCAAAAAAACCAAAAACAAGCAGAGCTCTCCCTCTATACTGCATCCGCCGTCCCTTCTGACTTGATCAAGCGGTGGGACGTTGGATGCTCCAAGCAATCAAGGTATATCCAGGGATGACCAATTTGCGCTCACTGGTGTCGACGAGTTCATTGCAGTCGTTGTATGACAGCGATGCTGTCGCCGAACGCGGCCACTTTCTGCCAGGTAGTCCTGTGCATAAGCGGTCGACAATTGCAGGTCGAACGACTTCCTTGCTGGCCATAGTCCGCGCACATGCTCGATTCCTGCTCTTTACCATGGCTGTAGCGCTGATGGTCGCTCTGATATCCAGCAATGGCTTCTCGTTCTCCATGGCCACGGGGGCCGCGGGAGACTACCTTCTCAGCCAGCAGACGTCATCAGCAGTCGCCAAGGTGGGGATTGCGCTGAATTACACAAAAGTTGCGACCATCCTGGAGCCGCGCATGTCACCCATTCTCATACCTTTGCTCGTCTCCTATCTCTCAATTGTGCCGATGGACTGGCCGTTTGTGGTGTGGTGCTCCGAAGACAACTATTCAAACCTCACAAAGTCGGCCGCCCTGTCTCAACATGTTCAGTCTGGACGATTAAACATAACGCTATTGCCAAGTCATGTGGACATCCACAGCGGCGAATACCTGTCTCGATTTCTCACGAAACCGTGGTTCTATCAGCAATTCCATCCCGCGGCGGAATGGATGTTCTTCTTCCAGACCGATGCCACACTTTGTGCAGCATCCGAACAGACCGTCGACGACTGGCTCGGGTACGACTGGGTCGGTGGGCTCACAAACTGGGCGCCGACCCGTGGACACGGTGGAAACGGCGGGTTCGGCATCCGCAGAATCAGTACGATGCTGAGGGTGACTTCGGACCCGAAATACGTCAGGGAGGACTGGAACGGTGACTTTGGTGTCTTGCATCTCAATGCCGAGGATTACTGGTTCATGACTGCGATCGATCGTGCACTGGGCGCGGAAGCGCGGTGGCCGGAACGCGACGGGCGCGATCAGAATACGTTCAGTGTGATGGAGGCTGGTGCCGTGCTCCGGCCCATGGGTGTCCACACGGGTGCCGGCCTCTTCGGGCTGTGGGAGTCCAAGGAGGTCAACGAGACCAGAGGCCAGGCCATGGCACGACTCTTGCACTATTGTCCCGAACTCGCGTTGATTCAGGATCTGAGAAGTGGTCGATTCGGCTAAGGGGTTCCCAATGATACCTTCATTTTCTCTCACCTGGATTGTCTATGTTGATCCATTGATTCGGCCATTAAGGGGGCCACCGTGCGCATCAATTAACTTGATCAATGGGTTCCGACCGTGCACTGCGCCGTGTCAGGTGTATCCTTACCGGGTCATGGATGATACAAGTGCATTTAATCGTTTCAAGCAACGACAAAATGAATCGCCAGTCCTTTTGAGACGCACCGCGACGCCAGATTATTCAAGGATCAAAGCAGGCGAAAGCAGATGTGGCATTAAGACCGGCATTTGTTATTGAGCTACCTATGCAAGATTGACCACAAGGCAAGGACCATGTCGTCAGTGATGGCAAAAATCCAGCAGTACTTGTCCTGAGCTGGGCGCTACAAAAACCCTTGAGGGTACTTTAGTGCCGAAACCTGCCACAATTCAGTCTGAGATGGTCCTCGCGAGAGCTGCTGAAGTCGCGAAACACCTAGAGTCGCTTACTATTGCGAGTATATAGAATTATATAGACATATATATGTAGATATAGAGGTCACCAGACACCCGGGGTGCTGGATATTGTAGAAATAGAAACTCGCGAGCGAGCAAATCTTAAAATCATGCCCCCAAAAATTCCATAGATGCCATTCATTATATGTACACATCATATATTCTGCCACAACTTTCCCCGTTCCCTTTTTCCTTGCCAAACGAGAGATTAGGATGAATGCTATATGCTCATACTGACTCGTGGGCCAGCGCTACAATGTACCCTTTATTCTCGACGACGCCGCGGGTGCGTGCGACGGCGGTATACTTGCAGACCCACTTTGGCCTCCTTCCATCCGTGTCATTGCCGCCATGGCCGTTGTCGGCACGTGGTAGAGAAGTGCCGGCGGAAGGAGGATTGGCGGACTCTTGGTGGAGGATGCGGTGGAGGGATTGGGTGGGGAGCATGTCGCGGGCGTCGCCGTGGGTGAAGAGTTTGATGCCCATTTCCTTGGCGTAGACAATCAAGTCTCGCGGCGTGACGCAGCAGTCTTTCAGGTTGATTTGATTCACTCCCGGTATCGTCCCCGTCGTCCCGCTTCCCTCGTCGCCGTCTGTGGAAGATGAAGGAGGGACAGTCAGGCGATGGCAGAGTTGTCGGAGTTTGACGGCGCTGAATTCCGCGACACCGAGTCCACCCACGGTGCCGGTCTGGACGAGACGTGTGTCGGCGGCGCGGTAGACTTCCAGGATGGGCTCCAGCTCGGCCTCACTAAACTCGTCCGTGTCGTCGGCGTCGAGCACGATATCGGGAAACGACATGATGAGGAGATCGATGCGGTGAATCCCCAAAGACTGTTGGACGTGCCGGACCGCCTCGTCAATGTACTCGATGCGTGCCGCGGCCGTTGACGACGGTGCATTCGGCAGGAAGAACAGTTTGCTCGTGATTTCATACTCTGTCCTCTCGTCCGTCAACCCGTTCATCGTGTCCCGCGGGTTCTGTAGCGTGTGTTTGATGGCGTCCAAAAGCTCTGCATTCGCTTGTTTCGGGGATGCGTGCGGCAAAGACAGGGTTGGTGACGAGCGCATCAGGTTGGCCGTCTTTATGATGCCCCCCTCCATCTTGTGAGAGTGTCCGCCTCTTGAAGTACCGATCAGACTTTGAATTGTTTCTTATATGCTCAACCGCACAATTATAAACGACCAGACTATAGCTATTTAGTCTACAGAAAATAGTAGTTATAATATCAGTTGTCGAGATGGAAGAGTTGAGCAGATGCGCGAATCCGCGGGCGGAGATGAAAGGCGGCGGCGTCTTCCGTGGCTGGAGATTTGCCCGTTGCTTGGATGCCGTCATTCGCAGTTTTTGCTGCTGCGATAGTTCAGTTTTCTTGATATATATGCCAACTTCACCATAGACAGCGGTATACTCCATCACAGAATATGCCGGCCCCTGTATTTGAGCTCAAGTGCAAGCTGCAAAACTATCCCACAGGCAAGACCGGTCTCGATGGTCTCGCTGCACAACTGGCACATAAATCACAGTCCCACGACTTTACATTAGATGAAAAGGTGCGTGTACAGCAGAAAACTGTGTGGCTAGAGTCTGACAGAGGCAGAAACAATATGCTGAATTATGGATGGGATCGCATGAAAATGGCCCGGCAAGTCTGCAGGACGGCACGCCACTCCAGAAGCACATTGATACCGACCCAGAGTACTTTATGGGCAAGGCGATGCTCGAAAAGTTCAAGGGTGACACGAGCGTGCCCTTCCTCTTCAAGATCTTGACCGCACGCAAGGCACTGCAGTTGCAAATACATCCAGACAAGAAGGCTGCGGCACAGTTACACAAGGAGAACCCAGATGAATTCAAGGACACGAACCACAAGCCGGAGATCGCGCTGGCAGTGAAAGACTGCGAAATCTTTGCTGGTTTCAGGCCTCCGAAGGACATCAACAACCTCTTGTCCAAGATTCCTGAATTGGTCGAGATCTTTGGGGTTCGGGAAATACCCGAGAGTGCGAGCAAAGATGCACAGACGGAAGAACTGAAGAAGATTCTGTCAGTATGCTTCAACATGGCAGACTCGACGTCCGCATATGAAAAACTCATGTCCTCCTCCACGCTTGCCAAGTTTTCACAGGAAAAGGACCTGCTGAGGCGTGCGAATGAAATGTACCCAGGTGACGCCGGAGCATTTATTGTCGTCTTTCTCATGAACTACTTTGTCCTGAAGCCGGGCGAGGCGGCGTACGTCAAGGAGAATGGCATTCACGCGTGGTTCACGGGTGACATGATTGAATGCATGGCCAATGCGGACAATGTCATCAATGCCGGTTTCATGCCCAAGGAGGAGCGTGCGAAAGAGGACTTTTTGCGTCTCATCCGATACGATCAGGCACCTATCGATGATCACCACGTCCACTCGGAAAAGTACGGCAAGGCATCCTCGGGCAACACGATCGTCTATGATCCGCCGATCGAGGAATTCTCGATCCTCAAGACGGAGCTCGAGGCCGGAGAGAAGGAGATGATTGAGGGCGTGGACGGTCCGGGAGTCTTGATTTGCACGAAAGGATCCGCACTGTTGTCCTTTGAAAAGGGCGCGGAACGCGGGGACGTGGAGTTGCAGGAAGGTCACGTCTTTTTCGTGGCCGCCGGCACAAAGATCAGTTATGCGGCCATGAGCGCCGTACAGATATTCGAGGCTATCAGCGGCGAAATGATGAACAGGGACGGGGACATTCAGAACTAGACTTGTAGACGGAAGATATAATGACCAATTACGAATAATAGTAGATACAAGATCTGCGATGAACAGATGAGATGAGATTTGCGCGTTCGGCTTATGGCAGCAAATGACGTGATTGGCTTGCTTCATTCTCCACAAATGCCGACCCATGATGTTCGGGGATCCAAGCTTTTGCAGATGCGAGACGTACTTGTCCATCGCACCGACTTGCTTGTTTATCATCTTGCCCTTGGACGTGAACCTTCATCATCGACAAAGGCCTGAGATCGATCGAGTATGGAGACAATCAAGAGTGCAGTGGAAACCGTGACTGGGGTGAGTCAGACTACTACGGTCGAGACGAGAATGCAAAGAACTGACACGATATATGACAGGCCCTCGGTTCGCCACCTGACCCCGCGACGCTAGAGTACACGCGATACTCGGCCGAGACGACCGAGACTCCCGTGGAGGACGAGGAGTCCAAGACGCACGAGATTTGTAATCTCATCCACGATAATCAGCTCAACAACTTCAATCTGCATCGCCATGCGTTCCGGGGCACCCATCTCAAGACGCAGGCACTGGTCAAGGGCACGATGACGGTCTTGCCGGATCTTCCGGTGTATTTGGCGCAGGGCATGTTTGCGCGCCCATCAGTCACTTACGACGTGGCCATGCGGTACGCCAGTGAACCGTTCAAGATTCTCGACGATAAAGTCAATGCGCCCCGCGGCATCGGACTCCGCGTGTTTGGTGTGCCCGATGAAAAGCTAAGCAAAGGGGAGCAGCACTCGACGCACGATTGGACATTCAATAATGCGCCGGTACTGGAACTGCGCAACGTGGACACGTATTTGGAGATTGAGACCTTGCGGTCGAAGTACTGGTACGACGACGACGCTCTAAAGCGTCAACTGTCGAAACGCAGCGATGCCGCGCTGCAATTGGCGCCCTCGCAGCTTCCCAACGAGAATATCGTCGCGCACGAAATGCACACCCAGTCGGCGTTCCGGTACGGCGATTACGTCGCTAAACTCGCCCTCTTCCCGGCAACGGAAACGCAACGCGCCCTCGCCGCCCAAAAGATCACCGACGAGGACCCGGATGACCGGCTCCAGGAACTCTTGGCGCACCATTTCGCCACGGCAGAGACGGTCTACGACGTGATGGTCCAGTTACAGGTAGATCCAAGCAAGCAGCCCGTCGAGGACGCAGGGGTGGAATGGTCGCGCACCGAGACACCGTTTCAGCGCGTGGCCACACTGAGGGTACCCGCGGGACAAGAGGCATTCAGTCATGCCCGACGCGTCTTTTGGGAGGACCGCATGAGTCTCGACCCTTGGCGCGGACTCGTCGACCACCGTCCCCTCGGCAGCATCAATCGGTGCCGCAAGCTCGCGTATGAAGTCAGTCGAAAGTATCGCGTCGAAATCAACCAGACGAAAATCCTGCCCCTCAACGACATTAACGATATTCCATAATCAATTCTTTTGTGCGTAGTGGAAATGTTTGACATGATGATTAAAAGGTCTAGAAATACAAAATATTATAGTACCTATTTTTCTCCCCCTTTTGATGATGAGTTATATGTATCCCAGAGCGGCTGTGCGTGGGGACGACGACATGGCACTCATGCGCCTCATACCTCCGTGGGGCGATTCGCTGCGCACGACGTCAAAGGGATTGATGTTGGCGGGCCCATTGGGGTTCTCGCGGTCGAGTCGATACGCGGCGGTGGTTCGCCACCTGACTTCGGATCCGCGCGGGCTGGCGAGGTATGCGGTGGGCGGAAACGTAGCGTTCATGGGTGAGGGCGTGCTGCTGGAAGGTGTCGGGGTGGTGGAGTTGTAGAGCAGGTCGCGCTCGAGGGCGGCCACTTTGGTGGAAAGGGTCGCGATGATTTCATTCAATCGTCGCGTCTCGTCCAGGTGCGTCGCCTGCAACGCCGTCACCAAACGCACCAGTTCCGTCTTTTCAGCCGTCGCCGCACCAGCTGAAGTGGTGGGTGTCGGCGCCTGTAATAAGGAAGTGCGCGACTGTTGGCTCACGCGCGAGAGGTGCGAAAAGTTGCTCGCCCGACGCGCCTGCAGGTCCTCCTTGGTCACCCTGCTCGCGCGCATAAAGATGGGCGGCATCGCGGCCGAGTCGGTGCGACTCACCCGGCGTGCAGTCGAGTACTGCGCCGGCACATCATCACCCTCCGGGTCGCTGCTGTCCGATGGACTCCAGTGGCTCTCGATCGTCAGCGCCGACATTGGCGATCGCAGGTCCTTCACGCTCCGAGGACTCAATTTCGGACTCGCCAGCAGCGTCTCGTGAATCTTGGTCTTCTCCGCCACGCTTTCCCGACGCATGCGGATGCTCAACTGGCTCGGCCGTCGCTTGACCTTTAAAAATGGATCCGCTCCTTCGCCGCCGCACGACTCACTTGCCAATTGCACAGTCGAAGCACGTCGCACGCCCGGACGACTCGCGGTCGAGGAGACACTGATCTTTCGTGTCGGCACCGGACACGACCACGGCAGCAGGGACGTGATTGAGTTGCGCTTGTTGTGCTCCAACGGCGAGTCGGGCCTCGGTTTGACACTGCTGCGACGTCTGAATGGTGGCTTTTGGTACATGAGTGTGTTGGCCGCTTCCGCTTGTATCTCGCGCTGGCGGATGGTGCTGAAGGTTTCCTTCATTGGTGAGACTTCGGTGCTCGTCAAGATGACAGCGTCGTCTTCCAAGTCTGTCGGAGTGCCGGGCATGGTCGCAGTGTCTTCCGTAGCAGGAGATGTCCACGAGGAATCCTCGTCCAAAGGTGATTGTAGTGCTGAGGTATTGCCAACCTTTTTTTGATTGAAGAATGAATCAGAGAGTACCATTTAGTGCTGATGTTGTTGGAAGGCAATTCAACGCTCGTCCAGCAATGTTGCTGCTTATGGCGATCGGATGGACTGTGAGTGAACGAGAGTGAAAAAGAGAAGGAAATGAAAAAAGGAAGGACCGTGAGCAGTAGATTGTGGTGTCGACGAGTCAAAGTCGCAAGCGGTGCATTGAACTCATATATCGGACGGGATCCTCTCGAGGCACAGACCATCACGCCAGGAGACCCGAGCCCAACTCTATTTCTGCTGTTACGTGAGCACTCTTTGGTCGTGGGGGGCTGAATGTGACACACAATCTGCATGTTATCTCGACCGGATATGGCAGGACGAGGACTGGAATACGCGATGCGCAATTGGCCTAGAACCGGGGGGCCGTGCGAATCGGTTGCAGCCTGCAGATGGGATTCCAGCCACTCGTTCGGTTCTGCAGATGCTCGGCCCGTGCGTCCAATCAGGTTGCGTCCCGTGCTATTTTGCCTTTCATGTGCCGTCCGCCCAAGTTTTTGCTTTTTTTCTCCACTAACCGCCGGTCAGACGGGGGTGCTCCTCCCGTTCAGGATGGTTTCCAGGTTCTCATCTTCTTTGCCGCTCACCGTGCACGGCCTAGCTTTTGTAAGCTGCATATGTATACCATGCCAAGGCTTTGTTTTTGGAGGTCCTTGACCCTGATTGAGATGCCGGATCGCTAGAGTAGATCATGCACCAATTGCCTTTTCTGCTTACGGGCTGCAATTTGGGACGGCCTGTTGGGTGCGTGGCCCCCTTTCAAACCTCAGGAACGTCGAGACCAATGTGCGGTGACATTCCTGTTTTCCACTTTTCGGAATGAATTTAGCCTTCGACCGATGAGGTCAACCTTCCGGAGTGCTGTCCCGCCCCCGCGGGCTTGGGTCCAAGCCTTCGCGTCTATTTCCCATACAGCTGCTGCGAAGTGCTGCTGTCGTTGCAAAAATGACTGACAAGCGGCGGTGGTGGTGTTCCAAGGTTGATGGGGGTGGAGTCCAATTATCCGGCACCACCTCGCCTACTACCCAATCAAGAACGTTGTGCGAAGACTTCAGCGCCAGACTGATCCAGCCCACGGACACGGTGAATGCTCCGGTCTGCCATGGAGGCACATAATCTTGGCAGCTTTGCGAGAGAAATACGCTGCTGCCTCTCTTGTGCGGCCTGGCTGAGCGTCATAATGGTACCCAGTAGGCGTTGCCATTCGATCCATTTGTCTAATCCTATGACCAAGACATGGCTGCACGGTGAAAGATCGTACTAGTGCACATTCCAACCAGCTCTATTTGTCAACCATTACGTGGTTGAATCTGAGTAGCTGATGCCCCCTGAATTCTGTTTGTCAAACGTCTGAAGGGCACATGTTGAGATGGTCTCGTCGACCATCCCAGAGACTGTCGCGTGTCGTCAACGCATGTCACACTGTCCGGGCATCAGGAGGCCCTTTTCGTCATGACACTTGGGGTGGTGGTGCTGCTGCAGCATGCATCTCCTGCTGTCCGATCCCCAGGCTGTGGCAGTGCCTGTCTGGTCCAAGCACTTACATCCATGCGATTGTGCAGCAAGGTTCTAGCCACCACCGTCGATTGATAACAGAATTTGCTATGTCTGAGAACGTGCGTGTTGTGTCCATGAGATATATGCAGGAATGTCATTCGAAGGAGCCAGCAAAGGTTGCCGACTGCCGTTGCCTTGTGTTCGAGGCAAGGGCGATCGATCGATCAGAATTTCGAAGTCTAGGTCCTTCTTGCCGCCACAATTGCGTTTCTGCCCTACCACAGCGACCGCGCGCACCACCGGGGCACCTCGTCGATCCACAAGCAGCAAACACGCGTGCAAAGCTTGAGCAGATCTGCGTCGCATTCGGCAAGTCAGAACTGGTTGCGATTGGCAAAGGCATGGACACTCAAGTCAAGGCGCCAAGGGAACTGCTTCATGGTACAACTTCTACTTCTACAATCTGAATTGATGAATACCGAGTCAAAAATCTGTGGAGTGGCTCAATGCCGCCGGTCTCTTTGGCCATGTTTCTCATTAACGCTTTTGTACCCTGAGCCACTAGACTTGTCTGCCCATGTCCTCTGTTGCAGAGATGAATGGCAAATCACACATCTGGTGCTTGAATGAGACGTGTCCATTCATGATTTATATTGATCTTTGAGCTTACAAGGTCAAGAGAGGAAGGTGACTGGATATCTTGGTATTCAGAGCTGGTTGATGAGGCAGGTCTTGTCTTCAAGTCATCCATGCTTTGTGCGCCAGAGGACGATTGCGAAGTAGAAACTGTATGTCGTTCTAGCACAGACTCTCGGCCAAAACTATAAGCTGGAGGGCTAGGACTGCAGCATGAGTCCGACGAGCTTGCATCATTGTACAGATCTGCTCGATGCAAACCTGAAATAGCGGACATGTGTTTGTTTTTAATAGGACTTCCAGCAAGATGGGTGCCGGCTCTCGGTCGATCAGGCCTCAATGCATCGATAGTCAAATCATCTTTGGGTCTCTCCCTTGCCGGCTGCCCAATGGTGTGCAGCTGCGCTGCAGAGACAGCTTCTTCTTGATGCTTGAGCACCATGTTCAGTCGCTGTGCAGTCTCATATGTCAATAATGAACAGTGGGTCTATCAGTACTCACCTCTTCGAGCTCCAACCACAGGTTCGCCTCTCGATATGCTTCGGTAAAGGTTTCAGTCGAAGAGATTGAGTCTTTCGAGTTTGTGCAGTGTGCTCTCGGATATGGTCCAACTGCCGGCAATTCGTCCTTACGTTCTACGGGGTCCCCTGTGTTTCTGGGCGCAAGTTGATCATCATACCTGACTTCTGTACGTGGAGGACTGACTTGCGTTCTATTCACACGATTCGTATGGTGGTCGATGACATCGTTCTCCTGTCTACGCTTCATCATTCTTTCACGAAGGTTTTCCCGTACACGAACTTCGTTCACCAAGTTTGTTGCGAAAGCGAAAGTTGCAACCTCTGTGGCTTCTTGACACTTGGCCGAGTAGTTCGGTACGTGCACACAGGCTTCCTCAAGTGGAAGACACTTTGATGGCATGAAAGGAGTCTGCATGAAATTTGACTCTGCGTGACTGTTCCGCCAGAGTTCTTGCGTTGAGGTTTTCTGAGGTCCATTGCTCATATCATCTGCGTGCTCAGGTGCTTGTCATTCTTGCAAGCAAGTTTCATACCATTCATTGGTATAGACAGTGGATGACCGTGTTCAGACATACATCTTGATCGACAAGACAGGCTGGCAGGTGTCCTGCTCAGGAGATTCGCTTCAAGTTCCGTCATGCTCGACAGCGTCTTTGATGGACTTATGGAGCAACCTTGCGCTGTGGTGGAAGCTGACTCTGCTGTGTTGGCAATGATCTTTAGTTGCCTCTTCCTCAGCGATTTGTCTCGCTAACAAGGTCAGTGCTTTGCGGAAAAGACGCAGAATGAACTTCCCAAGGAGTGGAGCATGTTCATTGTATATATGTCTGTCAGTCTATGTAGGGCAACAGCACTGTGAAGAATTAAAGAAAGTAATGCTTAAAAAGTGCAGGCACATCAGCTTGGCCAGACCAAGGCTTGCAGTCATGATCAGCAAGAGATGAGCAAGGGAAGTACCTCTGGAAGATCGCCATCGTCCAGCGCATTGTTCTCAGTGAAGAGACCATGGTAGCACGAACCGGCCTCTACAATGCTGCCTGTGTACCAGCTCATTATGTATAGACATGTCAAGGCTACACAACCATCACTGATTCATCACTGCGAGATTTACCACAGGCGGCATTCCAAGTGTTCTTTTCATTACGTTTGTGTCATGTATAAGCTGATTTCGATATTAGCTGGTTTCAAGATTGTGTACCATCCACGTCTGTACCGTCCTTGTAAACTCTCACGGGCTCCTTATAATCTGGATTGACCTTCCCGCTGTCTTGCTTGAATTGAGTCACCCTCTCGTCCGACATCCAATCGCTGACGTGATCAGCTTGCCATTTCTGCAATTGTTAGCCCTGAGCTCAAGTTCATCTGTCGTTGCGACGCACCTTGAACTTGAAGCCAAAGCCGTGATGTGAGTAGTCCTTGTCATTTGCCTGATCCTTGTGATACTTGACCTGAATGAAATCCGAATCAGCCGTGTCTGGATCAAGGGACAACGAAACTAGTGCATTGATAGTTGCCGTCTTTGGTATGAGCTTGAAGGTCCAACTCTGTTCGTTCTTGAATTGTATCAAGTAAGGCTCGTTCTTAATGATCTCGTATTTCTCATTCTTCGACTCCTTGAAGAATTTGGGCAAGGCAAACCACTACATTGTGAGCTGAAGAACCACAAGATCCAGCAAGAATACCTGTCCGGCCATCTTATATCGATCATTTGCATAACTATGCACGTTAGGCAACGCAAGACGCTGCTGGGTAATGACATACACAAACTGGTCGTCATATACACAATCAGGCGTATAGCGCTTAACTCGTTCCACAGTTGGATCACAGCTGTATAGTGCCAAGATATCATCGATCAGGGCTTGACGGTTTGGTGGCAATTTGATAGACTTGGATGGATCCGGCGTCCAGTCTTCGCTGCCCTGAGCATTGGTCTGTCTCGGCTCAAACTGTTCGCCCGGTTGAGCAGATGTCTTGTCACTGAATGTGGACATGCTATGTTTTGCAATTCCCAGTATTCCTCGTTTGTTTGCAACTCTTGAGAGCGTCAGCATTGACTTGATGTATATAAGCTGCTAGCACTAGTACTGTTTCGAGAGTGCCTCGTGGATTGTCCTGCACACATGGGCACTCTGGTCCTGACGTCAGCAACGGAGAACACGGACAGCGATCATGCGGAGCCGCCGAATCTGTTACACTGCCCACCTGGGCAGATGAGCACGGATGGATCGCATCGAGCACCTGATCGGGGCGCCTCAATCAGATCGCCGGTAACCAAGAACTCCCGGTCGTTGAGAACCTGGAAGCAGCTGCAGGGGGGCTGATACGGCCAACCCGACACCACACGGTACTCCTTGCTACGGTACTAGTAGAGCCCAAGTTTACGACGCGTCTCATCAAGAGTTGCGATCTGTAACATATTGCGTATCAGGAGTGTCTGGTCATATTAGGACATGCGAAGACGTCAGGAGAAGCGACTGTATTCTTCTTGATGAGCGCTTCAGAAGAGCTCAATCATGTCGATATGCCTCTGGTCAGCTCCCGACCTTTGAGAATCGCTTTTGCGGAATACCCAACCGCGGCTGGTCACTATATTGAACAAATCAAGACTTTCGTAAAGAGTCGTGCAGTCTCTACGGATGAACTGCTCGAGAAATTGGACCGTCTCGGAGATTTGCTTCAGGATGAAGCACTATTGTCAAGGACAACAAGTAATGATGCACATGTGCTAAGACACAGATGGTCACTAAATCGAATCAAGAGGTCTCGAGGTAACACCATCCGTCAGGCGCCTGCTGAAACCGGCCTTAAAAATTCAGTTATCGATGACACGGAAGGGATCAACCGGTCGTTTTATGGAAGGACGGCTGAATCTTCCTCTGAAGATGATTCGGATGAACAAGATAGTTCATTCGCTCGTCTTTCCTATCTTCTCGAAAAGTCCATTCATGAAGGACAAGATGCTCTTGCAAGTCCTGCTCCGGATATGCTGAATGAACGCACGCACTATCGGACAGGTGCAGTCATATCATCTGTCTCTGGATCTCCTTTGCAGCCACCTCTGCTGAGAAGGAGATCGACAAACTTCCTACAAAACAATTCTCTACATGACTATTTCCATAATTCTGCACTTCAACAAGCTTCAGAGGATCCCAGCGATGCTATTGCGCCGCGTCAGGAACCTAACGATATTTCAGATGATCCTCATCATCAGGGCATGCTTGCTCCACCGCCGGCATACGCCGAACCGCGTAACACCGGCCGCAGGTCTCTCATAGATGCACCACAGTCCTTAATTGATGACGGAGTCGCCGCGCTGGAATCTCTAATTGATCAACTAACTGCGAACAGTCGTCCAGCAGGTCGAGCAATGGCAGGCCTGACATCTCATAATGTTCTGGTCGGAGTTAGTCTCTTCGTGCTCGTGCTGGCATACCTAGCTGCGAACCAATTTGGGACGATAGGCGTGAATTGTCACTGTACCTGTCCGGATCTAAACATCAAGAGATGAGTAGCAGGAATTCCACGTTAGTAACAATAATACAATGCAAAAATGTGCCACTTCTGATTGTGATTGTTGCTTTCTTCCGACTTCTAATCCATGCCAGTGGCAGCTGCAGGCAAGTCTTCCCATGACCTGAGAATAAATCATTGTATCGGCAGCTGGCTGCCTCACAAGACCATGGTCAGTTCACAGATGAGTTTGGACTACCGGCAGCTATTGAGCTAGTCTCTCCTCAGTTGCATATATCAGCTCTTATCACTAGCCCACTTTTATGGTCGAATTTGCATTGCTCGTGCAACAAGAGCAAGCGACTACGCAATGGTGATCCGAATGACTAGCTACCTATAGGTATTTAAGCTTGTCTATCCAGCCGGAACATTACTGCAGCCATAGATATGAATGCATGCCCTACGGCACTGTGGCGTCTGAAATATAATAGAAAGACATGCCGTTCGCACGTGTATGCACAAGCCAATGTGGCTGAACATCGGCATTTGCATTCGTGTTACATAGACTACATCAACTGCATATGAGTCTGCAGACCATTTGCATAAGTTGCACGGTTGATGTTGGAGAGACATCGCTTACATCCTGTTCTCTTCAGGGTGCTAGACGCGATATTCAGGTCGCATGATTCACACGACTTGCATATGATGTAGCACTATCTTGTCAGTTTGCTTCCTGAATCCGCCTGATTTGGTGCAAATCGTATGCATGCATACATACCTGACCACAATTGAATTGCAATACCCATATATATTTGTATATATATGCGTACATGAATTCACTGTACTGCCGCCTCGATTCCGTAGGTTCGTGCAAGCCAGTATCGCTTTTGGGGTCTGATACGGTTAGTCCGCTGTCGTTGCAGGCTTTGTAGCTGATGCGTTCTCTCGATCCGTCCCAGAGGCTCAATGATGTTCGCAACGTCGATAAGTTGCATTTCAGAGTATTCATCGACATAATACAACGCAGACGCTTGCAGATCTTCGAGAACTCGGAAGACCTTTACCAATGCTAAGTGATGGGTTCTACCAGTACTGAAATGTTCATGCTCGATGAAGGAAACCACGCGTCCAAAAGAAGTTGAAAGTTCTCCACCTAAATCTTTATCAAGAAAGACACACGCTGTGCGATCTCGATCTGACCGGGATGACATTGAAGTGACCATGAATTCGTTTGCGGTACCTACAGCAATGTACCTTGTGAGCTTTGACCAGTCAGTGTATTGGCAAACGCCTTCAGGATTGTCAAAGCTTATTGCTTGAGCAGCATCTGCTGAGCGTTCATGTTGCGCGGTGTAGTATGCTTGAAGTAAGCGTCGCAACGAGTTGTTGACGCGCTTGACTATAGCCGTCCCAGAGAATTTTCCAATCTCAGTCCCGGTCTCATTTAGAACCATCTTATAATTCGTAGCACCGTTGGACTTGGAATGTCCCGTGTTGTCAAGCTTGTACAAAGCTTTGACATATCGGAGATGCTCGAGAAGTTCTAATCCATTGTACAGAGATTTGTTCATTTGACTTTTGGATGTGGTAAGAGGTTCCATGAGACCAGCAAATCGTTCAAGTCCAAATTGCCAGGACACATATGTAGGGCCTAATGCGCGGATAGTTGTACCAACATGTAGCAGGCTATGCAGTTGAGATGTGCACACTGGTAAATTCCTGGATAGTCCTTGGTAGTAGATTGATTCTGTTGTATCGACAAACCTCTGGAAGTACGACTCCAGCTCCTCTACATCGCCCACGTTGATCTGTACACGCATTGAGATTCTAACAGCATTAACAAAGTCATGCCAGGACTTGAGGGCGTATTCCTGAAGGCGTCCATACAACAGAGGACAAGAGTATATAAGTATCCATTGAAACCACTCAGTAGCTTTGAAACTGCCTTTATGCTTATGGATATCTCGCGGAGTTCTACTCACTGCAACCGGGACTAACCGGCGTGCTGCTGCCATTTCGACCCCAATCTCAGCTTGTGTGACATTACTGAGGACGTACGTGTCTGCGTCGTTATAATCTGGCAAAGGTAGAAGTTGACCACACCACAACGACCACATTGTTCTCGCGACATTCGAGAACAGATGCATAATGTCCAGACCAAAGGACGCAGGAAAATCAAGAGTTTCGATGCTGGATAGTAGGGACAGTCCAGTAATGCCATGAACCTTGCGAACATTATCATCGTTGGCAGCTGCGACCATCAATGCCTCTCGACGCAAGTTAGCTCTATACTTAAGTTGTTGACCATCTCGAGGGTAATACCAATGCCCGTTGTATTTGCCGTGAATATGACAGAAACGACAAGGCAAAACAGCATTTGAACCCTTCATGGCCATTAACTTCGCTATAGCTGGCGTGTCCCCGGTGACTATGCAGACATAAGCTTTCATTGTGAAATATTCCTTTCTGTTGCCGTCGTAGGCGCGAACACCAGGTCCCGACAACCGCTTGAGATCTTCAAGTAAGGGGGCATAGAAGCTTGCGAAGTCTTTAGGCTCTCGAGGTCCTGGCATCAAACCAACAATCATCATTTGTCGAGCACGTATTTCTGGTGGTAAGTTGAGTATGGTCATGACAATGGGCCAAACAGAGGAATTCTTTTGACGTACATTCTGCACACCGTCCGTGCTTAAGGTCAATGCGATCGAACACGTATCGTGAAAGAGGTGTGCAAACGACTTGAAATGCAGACTTTGCCAATAGTCTGTTACGATTGCAGAATTGGAGGAACAGTTGATCATTGCTTGCATATAAGTGTCCATTTCTTCAGCAGAAACAGGATTTGCGAACTGATAAAGCAGCCTCTCAATGGGTGAGAAATAGAAATAGGTCTTCCTTGGTCGGGTAACAGTGGTACTTGACAATTTTACGACTTCATAAATGTCCTCATTACAGTTGGGACAAACCTTGATACTAGAGTCGGTGAACGCAGCACAATTATTACTGCAGCAAGCTATGTTCTTCGGTCTCAATCCTGTCAGTTTCTTCAGTTTCGTCTTGATGCATTTCAGTGACGAGTGAGTTGGCTCTGAACTGTGTCGTGGTCGATTATTGAATGCTGCGTTGCTGACTCGATGTTCAATCTTCCATATGACAGAACGAATATCGAAAAGGGTATTGTCGTCCTGCAGATGCCATTCGGCAACATCGTCGAGCACATCGAAAGAAGAAAAGCGGTTGATAGTTTCGGTGAAAGTATCCTGCTCTTCACTGCTGCTTGTCGAGTAATCTGACACTGAATCATCGTCATCTGCATTCGGTTGAAAGCGACTATAGGCGTCCTCATCGTTTTGATTAGCAGCTTGAGATTCCTCGAGATTGTTCTGGTTGAGATCCAGGCCATTATTGTCGTCCACTTCTTGATAGTTTTCACCATCGCCAAACGTGATTGCGAGTCCTGGCATAAATTCCTGCCCTGGACTTACACCCTCCTCCAGAGTACTTGCAAACGTAAGTATCTGTTGGGCTTCGAGATTGTCTTGTGTAACCATCTCTCTTATCTGTGTTTGATGATTGTCGACCTCTTGCAGCTGAAGTTCGATCTCGGCACGATATCTGTCTTGATGTTCTTTCCATCGCGCGTAGGGTATCTGCTCTCCTTTTGTCGTATGCAAATCGCAGTAGCATCTTCGTAGTCCTAAGCTGCGCGATTGTCGTCCCATATAGTCTTATTGTGGCCATCGCGATATATGCACCAGCTGGCACAAGAATTTGTGGAGCCCTCGTACCCGCACGTAGGTAGCTGCCCAGGTGCCCAGGTGCCCGGGTGAAGTGTTGTCGATCAGCCATGACCACCAATTGATCGAGGCATGCATGACAATTTAAGCGTCCACTCCTTTATTCATTGCTGTCCTCTACCCTGTCCTGCTCTCAATGTCGATGATGGCTGATACACAATGTGATGATGGTAGTCAATGGCTGGATGCGACACAAGCTGGCAGACAGACTCAACACTTCTCCGAACTAATCAAAGATCCTTCGTTTCTGCATTTCATGTCTCGCAGCATGAAAGATGGTACCATGCCTGCCTTTCATGACACCACAGATGAGAGTGACGCTGACGCCATGGACGCACTTTCTCAAGAAGATCAAAATGGCAATCGAGAGGTCTTTGATGAGTATGGACAAATCGATCATCGCTCAGAGTGTTCTAGCAGCAAAGATCCACAAGAGGATCTTCAACACAATCGATGGCCACAAGAGAACACTCCATTTGGGCAGCACAGTGATGAAGAAGAGGGGGACTATCACCCGAACGTAACTCAACAAATCGATGACAGAAACGATGGGGCTCAAGCAATCATGCCATCGACAAGCAAGAGCATACCTACCTCGTTCAAGCATGTACTAACATCACTAGTGTCCCAACTGTTGACACCGTCAGCGGAAGAATTAGCCACTTTGCAATCGGCCTTGGCTGGACAAGGCATTATACCTGAACCGATGACTGAGTTGAGGACGACGAAGAATGGTCGAAGATATAGATCACCACTAACAAAGATTGATGTGCAACGAAAGCTTGGTATCGACGGATTTGTTTGGAAAGCAATACGAGGATTATGCCGTCACCTGCTAGTCCTGCATCACCTCGATGCTAAAGATGAGGAGGGTCAAACAATTAGGTGGCCAGAGAAGAACCCTCGAAACAAACAAGCAGCAATCAAGAAGCTCGAGGAGCAATTTCCAGTACTTTCTAAGTGTCAAGCACATTGGGCCAGCCAGTACTTCTTGCAGACCCACGCCAACAACAAGCATGAGAAACTAAGTTCGAGCAAGAGCAAGAAGTCTGCTAATTCATCGGCAGGCTCTGCAAGGCGACAACACTCTCAAGTTGCTAGTCAGCCAAGCCCTGCAGCTGTCGCGATGACCGACGTCGCACCAGCTGTTCGACAACTTGCCACTGTTGCTCCTCCCTTTCCTTCGCAAATGAACAGCACGGTGATCAGTGGTAGAATTCTTGACGAAGGTCGTGTATCTCATGCAAGCAAGCGCACATCCACGATGTCTCCACCTTTGTCAGCACCTCAGATTCCGCCGAGCAACACGACAAACACAACTCGTCAAGGCTTGTCAAGCACCAGGAGGGAGGCTTCCCCTGTAGTGGTTCCAGGTTCTGGCAAACGCAGTAAAGTAGTAAAGAACAAAAAGCAGACGAAGGCAGAATTGGAGAAGCAGAACGAGAAACTCTTAGCTGAAATCGCTGCTATGCGTGCTGCAGCTGGTCTAGCTACACGAGATAGCAGCTCGGCGACATTGGTAGAATCTACATCGAATTCCACGAGCTCAATGTCTCTGACCTCGCAACAGCAAGCGCACACGACCGTAGCAGAGAATTCAATGGACTCTCAAGGGTCATCTACTCCAAATCAGCAGCAACTGCTTAGTCCAAGCACAAATGGATCGCAGCTGGCTCGCGGCTATGGCAAGACACTTGGGACACCACGTTTTAAAGCCAATCAAGCAATCGTACGTTATTTGGCTGGCATTTGCTAGGTCATCTACTGACGCACTACATAGGTTCTCCCACTAACGCCTGAAAGTCCTTCTCCCGTGAGATACAAACAACTACCAGCTGCAGCTGCATCTAGAACTAATATGCTTGTAGCCTGCAGGCGCAAGCAACAGCATCGAGAGCACGATCTCATTACCACGCGCTCGGCGCGCGGTCTTCAAGAGCCCGGCTCAAAAAGAAAGCGACGAAGAGAAGAGACGTAAACAACAGAAGCGAGACGAAGCACAAGCGCGAAACGATGCTAAGCGACAGCAAGCAGCGAGGAGGGATGTCATCAACGATGCCGACGGATTGTAGCGTCTCATGCATTCACATTCGCATCGGTGGCAATTCATTCTTTCATACAACATATTATTATCCCCAGCTGGAATACGTTCGATACGTATCTATATATATATCCCTAGCTATAGCGAGCGCTTGCGCTAAAGCCAGCTGAGCATATCACGTGCAGATTAATAAGTCACATTCCGATTGCAAATCTCGCATTCGAAATTCAAAGCGTTTTAAGGAAGTACGAAATGCATAGATTTACTACGAGCTGCACAGTTTGCATAATTTACAACGGTGTCAACTTTCCATATGTTTTCCACAAGTGAATTTTAGGGGAATCTGTCAAATCATTTCCTCTGCAAATCGTATGTGTTGGTCCGTAGGGATGCATCGTCTAAACACCCAGTGTATGTAGTGTACGCGAGCCCTGGCCAAAAGACCACCAGACACGGGATGGACAGCAATCACATGTCAGCCAGACTCGATTTGTGCGCCACTGACACACACACAGGCTACCCGCTTCAGCTACGTAGGTACCTCCAGGGCCAACCTTATGCAGCAATTAGCGAGCTGAGCTGCCTGTGAGCTGCCTTCAATTGAAGCTCGGCCGACAATGCGCCACGAGCCAGTCTGCCAAGTCCCAACGAGATGTTCTTGTCATGCTTCTCAAGATATACCACCTCCGTCCTTCCTGTCTCGTCTTGCCATTGCAAGGTTGCCTGCCTGCCTGCCTACCACTCTTCCATATCATGCTAGTCAACCATCTTGCTCGTCGATTTCATAAATTCTCGCACGGCTAGGGATACTTCTAGTTCTTGTTCCCCGTCATGATTGGCGAATCGACACAAGCCTACATATTCATTCGAATATCAATCTTCCTGCTGCGTCTGGTAACGCCGGCATCTTTCCTCTATTGCGCCCTCGTCCTGCTGTCGCCTTGGCTTCGGCAGTCTTTCCCAGTCCTTGGAAGGTCTTCATTCCAATGGTTCTCTTCGTCCATTCTTGTCTGGGCGTTACGAGTGTTTGTACTCAACGAGGTCTGGTTCTTCTTCTGGAGTCAAGCAAAGACCGCAAAATACCAAACTGTGAGGGAGTCTTTTGGCGCTACCGAGCAATACTGATCAAGCAGTCGAGCGACTATGATGACGCTCTCACGGCCGAAGAAAGAGAGCGCTTGTTCAATCGAGTCATTGCCGCAGTGGATGAGCCGAGACGCTTCCTTTCAGGATGGTTCTTTGGAGCCAGCCCAGAAGACATATACCGTGGCAATATGGTAGAGTGGCTCTTGTGGGCATTTTTCAATAGACATACTCGAGAGGAATTCGCCAAAGAACATCCGAAGGAGATATCTGACGAGATCGATCGATACATCAGCATATGGGAGAAAGCCATGGGACTCTCTATCACACCCGGATACAACAACAAGGTCAAATGCATCAGGCTCAACGCAGATCCTGTCAAAACAGTACATAGACCTGCATGTGTATACCTTGTTAGTCCGCCGCACGACATCCACAATCGACGCTAATGAGCATTAGGGAGTGGGAGTCTTGTATGACTTTCTTGGATGGAGCAGGTACTACAGCCTTGGAATGCGACATTACATTCCCTCAAGCGAATCCGGGCATCGAATTGTCTATCCATATATAGGACTTCCATCACGTCCTTCAAAATCAGTGTTGACTTACTGGTATAAACCCGCCATTCAATCGGGTTCGAATGCGCCTGAGACACTGCCTTTTATTTTCATCCATGGTATTGGTGCAGGACTCAAAGTCTATCGAGAGATGATTACGCAGATTTCGCAAGAGAATCCTCGATCATCGATCTATTTACTCGAATTCCCTGCTGTCACCATGAAATTCACGGACAAGTTGCCCCAGAAGGAGGAATTTGTGAAAGCAGTTGCAGATTTACTTCACTCGAATGGGCACAAAGAAGCTCTCTTTGTCGGTCACTCGCTGGGAACAGTGGTTGCAAGCTGGATACTACATCTGCAACCAAAATTATGCAAGAGCGTCATCCTTATCGATCCAGTATGTTTTCTACTGCATTTGCCCAACGTGGCGTACAACTTTCTCCATCGAGAGCCGAAAACTGCAAATCACTGGCTCTACTGGTATTTTGTCAGCAATGAACCTGGAATTGCGTGGTTCCTCGGCCGAGGCTTTTTTTGGTTTGAGAACATTTTATGGCTCGATGAAGTGCCAGCATCGTGCGATTTGACAGTTTTCCTCAGCGAGAACGACATGATTGTGGATATTCCAAGCGTGTTCAAGTACCTCACGAATGAGACGATTCCTTTCAACACAACAGACAAATTGCAATCGGGGGACAAGGTGATCCGCCGAAACAAGGATGCTCCAAATGTGAAGACTGTGCTGTGGTCAGGTCCTGACATGGACCATGCTGTTTTCTTGTTGATGAAAGGACCCTCGGCGGACATTGTCAACTCGGTCCGACAAGTGATTCAGCCCGAAAGCAAAGCTGGCTCATAGGCAGACCAGCACGAGCGTTGAAAGTATTGCAAGGTCAACCATTTTATACAAAGCATATAATTATACATAATTAGAATATATAGACAATAATTGTACTGTAACATGACGCTTCTTGTACAGTACAAAGTGCCTACTCTGTGCTACACATTTGGTGGTGGTGCTGCTGCTGTCGTTGTCGTCTTCAGCACCACTCTTACTTCTGGGACAAGTTTTCTGACTAAATTTCGACAAGAATGATTAAAGAGACACCTACAATTCGCCTTGCCTCGTGGTCGATCCCGGAGGAGGCGCGCCGACAAAGCGCACAATCTTGACGTTGCCGACGCGTCCGATCCGGCACCAATGCGCGTACTCGGGCCGCCGACTGAGCGTCTCGATCAAGTGCTCAACCTCCGTCTGACTGATGCGGTGTGCGAGACTGGTGGCGAGATTATCCCGTAATTCCGTCATGCCGATCGATTTATTGGCGATGGATGTACCGCCGGTGCCGCCGCGAGAGGCGAGGAGGACTTTGATGCTGGACACGGCGCTGGGAATCAGCGCGTCGATGGTGGCCTGTTTCAAGTCTGTGGGTGTGGGTTGATTTGATTTCGCGGAGGCTTTGGTTCGTATCCTGTCCAGCAGCGCGGATTGTCGTTCTTTCGCAGAGGGCGAGGACGAGGACGACGTGCCCAATTTGGTCGGGGATGAAGAAGACTGTATAGGAATGACGGGTTTTTTGATGGAGGCAATCTTGGTGGTATTGAGTGGGATCTGCGTGAACCTCTTGAGTTCGGGCAAGGCGCTGAGGGTGTTGCCGTCCCACCGTGCCAGTCGAGACTCGAATTCCTGCCGTCTGCTTGAAGTAGCGAGGGCTGCCGACGGTGATGGCAGGGCTATCGAGATGGACGGCACCCGGCTGTCGCCGACCAAGGCCATGCTGGACTCGAGAATATATACTTCCGGCCAGACGCCGACCATCTGCGATAAATGTCGCATCTCGAAATTGTACCGCGCCGAAGAAGTCACTGCCTGTTTAATGGAGTGGAACGAGTTTGCCGATCGAGAAGATAGCAAAGTCGCCTCGAGAGCGCTGAATAGTTTGCTCAATCGGCGTTTGTCGTCTCCTGCAGCTTCATCGTCATGCCCGTTGTCCTCGACCCGCTTCTTCAATACGGGATCCTTGGTTGATTTGTCTGCTTCCGTGCCGTATGCCTCATATGACGGTCTTTTGCGCTTTGTCGGCGTCCTGGGCTGTTCTGACACCATTGATCTAGATATTGACGGCCGGCTAGAGGCAGGCAAGGCTTGGTATTTCCCTGACAGCAGAGTCGATTCCTTATATGATTCGGTGTACATGCATCTGCTGAAGGTCGTGAAGCAGGGCACAAGAAAAGGTTGTGGAGCCGCACACAAAGTCTGCCGCACGATTGCCCGCCGCGCGCCTTTTCCGTGCAGCTATGAGCTTCCTTCTACTTTTGCATCACACTTATACATTGCATTTCTGCGCAGATTGGACGAGGCGGAAGTGAGACCTGGGTCTGTCTTTGGTATATGAGACGCCGCAATGCTGCGTTGAGGTGTCTTGGCTGTCGCAGCTCGCCACACATCTCCCGGGCACTATGTATCCTCTCACGCCAGGAACGGCCTCGACAGGTAGTACTGCAGAGCACAGTACGACAATTTAGCACGACAGGCTCCGATCAATTTCCATTTAAATGGTTTCGTGGGCCCGTCGACGAGTTGCAAGAACGGAAAAAGGTATGGGAGGATGTTGTCCAGCGATACTCTGCGCGAGGAGAAATGTCGACTACACAGGCAATGAAGGTGGCACAATTGGTGGATATGACGCAGGGTGCCAGCGATTGGCTGAGTGACCAGGACCTGCTGACGACACTACGTATAGCGCTGCGTACAGATTCTGTGCAGCACGCTGATGCTGCCGCGAAGCTATATGATCTATACCGAACAAGGCGGCAGGACCCAGACGCCAATGCCGTTTTAAATGATCTGGGCACTGTGGCAATCGATCTTGTGAGAGCATTGGCATCGATGGAACGGGATCGTGAAGCCATGACCCTTTGCCTGGATCTCTCACAAGCACACGAACAACCGCTAATCTTGTGGAAGGCACTGCTGACGACATATCGAGATGTGGGAGATTTGGTGGGCTTTCTCAAAGTGCGTGATTTCATGTCCATGCACAGCTTTTCGCCTGACGTACATATTCTCAACCTCGAGCTTGAGTTGCTCAATCGCAACAAGCTCTTTGACGATGCAGCAGAATTGTATACCGCAATGCCATCACAATACGAGGTCGCTCCGGACTGGCAGAGTCGGCTTGTCATGCTAGAGACTTGCATGAACTTGCAGAAGCAGTCGAATGACCCGTCGTCAGCTTCGCAAAGAGGCAAAGAGGTGCTCGCGAAAATGCGCAGGCACGATCTTGCCGAACATTCCGAAGAGGTGTATCCTAAGATCCTGTCATGGGTCGTGTTTAATCAAGCCAGCATTGACGCTGTCCACGAGGAAATTCATGAGATGAAGGAGAAGCACGAGATTGACCTCGATGTGACGCACGTCAACGCGATGCTGTATGCCGCCAACATGTCTGAGAACTGGTTGATTGTGGAGAGACTGTGGGCGTCCTTTAGCAGTCTCGGCATCTATCCGACAAACGACACTTTTAGCTTGCGCATAGCAGCATCGGTCATGGGCAACGACACAAATGGCGCGAAAGCAATCTTTGAAGACAGCAAGAAGGCCGGATATGCTGATATGCTCGATCCACTCGCGTTGCAGACGCTGCTCGCAGCGGAAATGATGTCGAAAGTGTCGGATGATGCCCTGTGTCTCTACATTCTACAACTTCTCGAAAAGATTGAACCATTTCCCATCACTGCAACTTCGCTTGCATTCCTCATTCCAAAGATGACGGAGAGAAAGCATTACGTGAAGCTCGAGGAGATTCTGGAAAAGTCTCGTCAGCGATCAGACTGGAATTCAGAACAAGTCATCGAGACAATTCTCGACCAGCTACCTGAAGCGACCGACTCCAAGGCCGTCTGGAATGCCTTTGTCCTGCTGCGAAACCTCTTCTGGAACGATCCCACTTACACGACGGAGTCTCGCTTCCGCGTGATGCAGCGACTGATTGAGCTGGACGAGCCCAAGATGGTGGGTCAAATGTTTTCGCAATTCCTGAAATCGAGCATCAAACCCGACGACAAGATGTACATTTCCGTACTGCAAGGCGCAAAGGAGACGCGCGACTATGACCTGATTCGGCGCATCCACCAATTCATCAAGATGGACATGACCATTTCCGAACACACCCCCGTCCTCAACACCCTGATGAACGCCTACGCGCACGTCCACTCCTCCCTGACCTTTGACGTCTGGGACCAAATCTACCGCTCCGGCCGAGGCCCCACCCAAGCCAGCGTCAGTATCGTCCTCGACGCATGCACATACGGCCGCGTACCCAATAAAGGCATCCTCATCTGGCGCTCCCTCCAGCGCTCCCACTTCCCCTTCAACGACAATAATTACGCCAGTTATGTCGAGATGCTCAATAAACTCGTCGGCACGGAAGACGCCATCGACGTCCTCCAACGCGCACTCCAAGACGCCAAGGGATCCGTCAGTCAAGTGGTCGTTGGACCCAGGGCGCTCAGCACACTTTATAATACCAGTAATGTCAAGTCACGCGTCGCCGCTTGGGCAGAGGAACATTGTCCTGACTTGTGGGCGTCTCTGCCGCGACAGTAATGCATCAAAGGGAGCGACATCATAGCGCAGCGCGTGGCGGATCATTTCCAACGACTGTTATATAATCAAAAATTTCTTTTCTACATAAACTGCATATCTACAATGAATAATATTTCTCTTAAAGTAGTGTGAGAGTGTAAGAGAAGAGTAGAGTGACTACCGTCGTGGGGTCCGCTTGCTAATCAGGTGACAGACTGGACAGTAAAGAGTGGCCCAGGAAGTGTAGAGATTCGACGGATGAAAGTGTCGCTCGGCAATTTCGCGCTGACAGCCATTGCAGACGATGGTCTTTTCGCGCGCGAGTCGTTCTGGGTCGTCGAATATGCCCGTGGGCAGGAACCCGTGGTTGTTGAATTTATCTTCCTGGTTGCGTCTGGTGTACTGAAACGACTCGCAGTACCGCAGCGATTTTTCCTCGAGGTCGGTCAAGATGTATTCGCTCTCATAACTGCCGTCATTGACGGGCAGGACGCCCTCCAAGGTGAAGTTTGAGTGTGTGGCCGCGATGCAAAAGATGTCGAGAGAGGCGTACTCTAGCATGACGGGCGATAGGGGACGTCGACACCAGAGTCGCGATTCCTGGTTCCTGTGTTGCTGCTTCACGATGCCGTCAATCGCCTTGACGGCCTCTCGTTGCGTCTCCGTCAAGTACGGAAGCGACTGTCTGCGCAAACCCTGGAGATTGATTGCGGTATATGGCGTCGTGCCACCAGACTCGTCGATGCGGTGCAGAACCTCGGCGACTTGCAGGTCCAGGATGCGGTTCAAGTTTAGGGACCTGCCCTGGTATAGTTCACAAGCATCCATCTTGCCGTCCCACACAATCTTGATGATGTGCGTGCACGCCAATGTATGCCAGAATTGTTTCAGCAGTTGTTCCGGCAACGTGATGACATCGATCAAATAGACCTTCAACTGTGTCGTGCGACCTTGTGCTCTGGCTTTTTTTGCCGGCAAGCGAGCGCGGAATCCAATCTGTATTAGACCCAATTCGCCGCCGTAGCAGCCCAGGTCTTGGCCTTCACAGTCGAGGTAGAGTTGTGGTTCGATGCCCAGCTCGCGGGTATAGTCAAAGTACCGCACGAGATTATCCAAAAAGTTGTTCCATGTCTGCTTCGAGTCCACCAAGGTATACGGGAAAGCTTGCGAAACACTCTTCGATGTGTTGTTGATCTTGGCGTTCGCCATGGCCTGCTTCGGTGCAACGTGGTACAAGTCAAGCTTTTCCATGTCATCCACAATCACCGCATAGCCTGTATACTCAACTTGTGGCGGCATGCTGCTTAATCCTTAACAAGACCGTCTACCTGACGCGTGCTAAGTCCTCAACGATGTACTTCAACAAGAGTTGCGGACCTATGTGACAGGAATTGGACTATAGTGCTGGTGAATGGGCAAGTAATGCAGCGGAGGTTGGCAGTGCGATGTTGAGCTCCCAAGGCCAGATGTTCCCCGTGTCTATGACTTGGCGAACGAGAAGTCGACTACAAGAAACAATACGGTACCTGATTGTCAGGGGCCTCGCAGATGCAATGCATGAGACGGCAAGTGCAAACCCATCTAGATTATGATATGAAAAACAAGCGCTATTTGATGCCTCTATCGCTCAAGAATGCCTTTTTGCAACCACTCGCACCCGACTCCTTTTGTGAATTCCTGCTATGTTGATTATTTATATGCAAAGTGCAGCGATGCATTGATGGCGAAACTGACGAACAGAACGGCACAGGCTGCTGAAGGTCCGAACCTGTCGTCATATTGGACAGCTCTGCGAAGGCGAATATTGTAGCTTCTCCATATATACATGCCAAGGGAGTAGAACAAGATCAAGATGGCCGCTGCCATGAAGCTCCACGCTGCAGACATGGTAACCCAATCTTGGCCAAAGTTTAATAGGGCTCCGGCGATCGTGCCGATGAGGATTGCGAACTCCATGTACGACAGGAAAGTTCGCTCCAGCGCAAAGTAGGTCTTTGGCTCGATTCGGACTGGAACAGCGATACGCTTACCCACTGGTGCTACAAAATCGGTGACATATGCGACCCGGCCGCCAGTCTGCGAATCGACTCCTCGCTCTGCAGGAGAGGTGTCTCTACCACCAAGAAGTTTGTCCCTTGCCGCCTTAAATTTTTTCAGAATCTTGTCATTGATGTTGTCCTGTTCGGGACGACGTAGTGCCTCGCGATAGATGAGCGGCATGTATTCATCCTCATCATCGTTATCATCCCGGTTCGGGGTTTCGGCGCCATACAGACGAGATCGAATCTCGTTGTCATGGAATGCCAAGCGCTCCTCCTCGTCCATTGTGTTTCCGTCAAAGTCCGATTGCGATTGACTATCAGTATTGACATCGGACGTAGTACCTGATTGCATATTCACAGGTCTCTCAATACCAAAGTTCTTCGTCACTGGTTTGCGGATGTCGACATGCATTTGTGGGTACCAGTAGGGTACCACGCTAACCTTCTCTGGCACAAGTTTTGCCACACCGTGGATGAATTTCGAAAACTTGGGCACAGCCTCTACGAGATGTGATGAAACGAGATCTTTCACCCACATTGGAGCTTCTTGTCCCATGGCTGTCTGTAGTTTAACCTCAAGCACAGCATATGGAAACAGCTCTTTCTCGGAATCTGCAATCTGCTTAAAAGGCCAATCGACTCCAATGTCCATGCGACGCCAATTCTTGCCGGCCCTGTCCTGCCGTCCGTCAAAGTCGTCTTCTCTGATCAGTGAAAGCTCGGTATCCAGGGATATTCTGACACGAGCGTCGCCTGGCAATTGGAATGCTGTTCGATTATAGAACGAGCGCACGACGGGCTTGAGCTTTTTGGTGATGATTGTGTATTGCGCCTCCGTAGCGAGCTTGGCGAGATCATCAATCTCCTGTGTGCTCTTCTTGCCTTCTTGTCGAGCCTTCGCGAATAGATCCTCGACAGTGAACTCCCCAGACATGAATGCATTGACATTCTTCTCCTTGATCGGGAATCGTGCCTTGACTGATTTCTCACCAGTCCAGTCTTCGCGATGCGTCTTGCGCTCAACAAAGATTGTGTTATTGCCCATACCTCCATACCATCGGAGTCGCATAGCCTCGGCACCTTCAGACTTCTCCAATCGTCCCAGGTAGAGCTCAAGGTCATCGTTATCATAATATATACTGGATATTGCGGAATCCTCGACTTGGAACTCTTTGTTCGCATTGAAGACGAGCACTGGCAAGTGCTTGAGAATGTATAATTTCAATTCAGTCACGTTATCGGGATGCACCCAGTATTTGGTTGTTTGTCGTACAAAGTTTTGTTGTCCACCACCAGCAGCCGAATCTCCTTCTGTCGGATTTCCCCTCGTACGCACCATGTCGTACAGCTTCGAGACTTGTATGACGGTCGAATCATAGTTCGTCTTGTAGAAAGGCTTAGCATTCAGACGGGCAGCAAAGATGGGTCGAAGATGCCAGCCTGTCTGTTTGTCGTGCTTCTTGATGATCTTCGTGAAACCAGTGTAGTTGAGCTGGTTGAACTTTGACAAGTCGTGGACATCCGCAATGACATCAGAAACCTCTTCTTCGAGCGTGTCAAACACGACTGGAGGTGGAGGATTGGTCGAGTCGAGCGCTTTGATGGTCTGAGCGACCTCGCGATCCACGGTCTCTATCCTGCGTATGATCTCGTTGCTCTTGACCTTTTGAAATGTGAAGACTTTGTCTAGCTCGCCCTCCAGTATCTGCACAAAAGCAGCCTCAGCTTCTTCGGTCCACACACCGTCAGCATCCTTCAGCCTCTTTTTGAGTTCGCGCTTGAGTCCATCATAATCGAGATACTGGTATTTGAACTCTCGCACCAGAGATTGCTGTGATTGTCAGCTCTTTGATACCACTAACAAACATCATGTATGCATACAGATAATTGCTGACCAAACTTCATAGGTCAAGCAGAAGATCGAAACGAAGGGAGTCTCTTGTTGAAGAGAAGAGAACGTGGTGACCGACTCAAAGGATTGAGATTGCTGCGACTGAGCGGAGAGCCTCGTTCGCTTAGGAGGCTGAGCACAGACGTGCGATCAAACAGGTCGACAAACAGACAAGCAGACGCAAGACTGAGACTGGGTGCGTCTGCAGCAAGCTCCGAGTGAGCTGTCTTGCCTGAACAGGAGGCTTTGCAAGACAACTCGCTGGCTACTGGCGCTGCACCGCGCACGATGCAAGCAGCAGGTAGTTGGTCTGCCCAAGGTAGTTAGCGTACCGTAGTGTAGGCGCTCGAGTTGGAGAGACTCTGGAGGGCGTCACTTCTCATCCGCGGCTCTCGCAGCACAACCAATCCCGCCCACAGAAGCTCGTGAGAGGCGTCCAATCGTGTGGATGAATTGCTATCACGCACCTGCCACCTGTCCCGACCTTCTTCCATTCTTGATCGACCGCATCGAAGCAATCAGAGCCCCGTGCACAGGATCGTGATCATCATGGTGATAGCTACATGCCCAGGTGTACATTGATCTCGGGCCTGAAACTCTATATCTGCTTGGGTGTATAGATATATATTACATGGCTATATACAGAGGGTTCTGCTGAATATCTAGCAGCGTAGGCCAAGGTATTTGATCTGGTTCCATCCTGTGATTTGAGGACCTGTTTATACCAATGTTACATTGCTTATCGACAAGCTTCAAGCGCATTCTCTATCTGAGGCCAGATGATATCACTGGTCTCTCCTGAGAATGTCTTCAAGACTTTTTGATTCTCGTAATGCTGCAGTAATGGTAGTGTAGCTTCGTCGTAAACTTGCAAACGAGCCTTGAAGACGTCAATGTCATCATCGACACGCTTCGTGAGTGGTTCGCCAGTAACGTCGTCCTTGCCAGCTTCTTTCGGAGGATTGTAGCTCAGATTGTAAGTGCGCCCGGATGGTGCATGGATCCATCGATCCATGATGCGATCGATAATGACGCGATACGGGACGTCGAGATTGATGACAAAATTGAGCGGAGAGCCAAGCTCGGACAAGTACTTGTCAAGTGATTGCGCTTGACCGACAGTGCGAGGGAAACCGTCCAGGAAGAATGATTTGTCCATGAGGTTTCGCTCGGTAATGGTCGAGATGACAAGATCACACATTGTGCGATCGTCAACAAGAGACCCGGCAGCGATCTGCCCTTTTGCTTGCAATCCCAGTTCTGTGCCACGATTCATGTGATCTCGGAGTAAGTCTCCAGATGATAGTATACAGATGTCATCATATTTTTGTAGAATTCTTTTGGCTTGAGTGCCTTTTCCAGCTCCAGGTGCTCCGATGAGAAGACCTCTTACAGGTTCAACGTCTGCTCGCCATGCAGTCAGAATAGATTGAGCAGCGAGCAGCACAGGAGCGTCAATCATCTTGCCTTCGAACTCGAAAGCTCCTCTTTGTTCTGTCTCAGCCTTTTGCAGCAGCGCTTTTGCCCATCGAACCTTTTCTTTACTTGGTGAGAATGTGCTCTGAATGATTTCAACTTGGTCAGGGTGAATTGCTTGTTTTCCAGTAAAACCATAAGCTGCGCCAGTTTCGCACTCCCGCGATAGAGCATCACTGTCCTTGAGTTTTGTGCACACCAGATCGATGGCACTCAGGCCATACGCCTTAGCTGTGGTCACTATAGTTTGTCGAGCATAAGTCATTTCTGTCAGGGATGCAGATCTTGTAATATTCATGCTTGCAGCAAAATCCTCGGCAGCAAAGACTAAAGCAGACAATCGCTTGTGCGCTGATGCGATCTCTTTGACATTGACGACAGCCTTTGCGCTTTCAATCAATGCAATGATCTTTGTCTCCCCAGGAATCTGATTTGCCAACCAATGAATATCATCTGCAGTTTCAACTTTTGGCAGCATGATAGCATCGAACTTGACATTTTGTAGAGCAGCGAGATCGTCTTCCGCAAATCCACTATTTCGTGCATTGATTCGTACGATCTTCTCCTGTGGTCCTTTTGCGGTCCCTAGATGCTGGACCACTAATCTACGTGCAAGGGACTTTTGACTTTGTGACACGGAATCTTCCAAATCAAAGGTCAAACTGTCAACCTTCAAGGCTTTGGACTTCTCGAGCATCTTGTCAGAAGACCCTGGGACATACAACAGGGCTCGTTGCAGTCTGCTTCGGGAGGCAGTCGTCGAGAACAGTCGGCTAAACCGTGCTTGTTTCATTTCTGGAGTGCGACTGCGACACCAAAGGATGGAGATCGAGAACTAATCCATTCTCAGAGAAGCCCAGAGTCACCTTGATCTACTCAGCACATTGATAAGGCACATCGCTTCCATCATGAACTGCACCAACAGTCGACTGAGACCTGAAGATTGCACGACGAGATGAGGTGGAGCCGAGGCTTGCTTGAATGCTGCTAGGAGGAGCACATTGATTCGTTCTACGTCATACGTGCTCTATATATACCATATAGTTATGTATACCTACACAAACTTTGCCCTGAACGCTTCGAAAGTGAGCCTTAGGATTCCTTGTAGCAACGACCGCATCAAGCGTGAGAGTACAAAAGTCATGTCTGCTTCGTCACAGTCAAGCACATCCTATTCCAGCTTCACATACTCCACAAGCTCAAGTTCTGCAAGTTCTGGAGGGGACGGCAAGTTTTATACGACACACGAGCAATCCCATACATCGCAACGTGGCAACGAAGCACCAAATACTGTGGGATCACAAAGCTACAGTATAGGTCAAATTGATGAGGTATGCCGCCCCATAATGCATCGCACCTGAGATTTAATGGCATGGCAGAGTGGCAGGCCTGTCGTTCTTCAATCCGATAGTCGCAGTACTGGGCAAGACCAGTTGACAGATGGTCGCGATGCTAGTGGCCGCAAAAGAATTGAGGAAGTCTAGTTTCTACGACGCGTAGTTCGTTGATCGCCTGTTACCATAAACTATGTTTGTTACAGCAACCATGTTCTAGCTGTCCTACCACGTTCGCGTCTCGACAAGAAACATTTCTGTGCTTGATTGGTTGCTTACCATGCAGCTACACATGCAGTGTCGTTTGAACAAACACATATGTGGTCGTATTGGGCAAATATGCCCTGGTAGTCATGCATGCATGTGCATCGGTCTTTGCAGCTAAGTTCGTCTTATGGTAAGACCTCGGTTTGCTCAATTATTACTCTCACGCGTCGGAAGCTCTATTGAGTGCATTGAGTGAAAATTCCTCGATTCAGATATCACATGCTGCTGCTTTACTGCAATTTGCATATATCGGGTACGACTGACTCGTGGACAAGCAATGTGTGTTTCTTGCAATACAAGCTGCAACGCCGTGTTTCATGTCGCAGATGGTCTAAGTTACAATCAATAGGGGGTCTTACAGTACGTTCCGAAGCTGTCGCTCGATTGCTATGTTCCTGGCTCGGCAATGAACGCAGTTCTTGCTATTTAGTCAAGAGCTTCGAACTGCACTACTGCTTTTCCGAAGTTCATCTAGCCCGAGTCTGAGAGGCAGTCCTTGTAGCAACTTGCAACTCGAGTTTCATGCGGATAAGTCTTGTTCTGACCTTTTGTGCTCTCATCAGTACTGGTTACTGTCAGTTGCGAAAAGATGCTGTCGTCGGTATGATTGTCATAAGTACCAGTGACCTGAGAAAGCTCATGGCATAGGCGCCTCGACCCCGTTGTCCCGAAAGACTAGAATCTGCAATATACTCGATTTCGGTGCCAAAGCGGATGGCCGAACTGACAGTGGTCTGGCAATTCAAAAAGCATTTCGAGATTGTGTCAAGGGCAAACCAGGTTCTCGTCTATTGATACCAGAAGGAGAATTCCTTGTCAAGACCGGGGTCAACATGGTCGAAGGTCATTCATTCGCAATCGAGATACGCGGTCGATTGGTTAGAGACAAGTCGTTAACTCAAGGCAATCTCCTCATGCTCTATCATTGTAGTGATGTCGAAGTGTTTGGAATGAACGGTGGAGGTACGTGCAAAAGCTTCGCCGCAAAGTGAAAATGATCTAATTTCTGTAGCTTTTCAAGGTCATGGCTACCTCAATCGACTAGACGGGAAGCCGGCCGTATCTCGACTTCTGAGGTTCGAAAAAGTTAATGAAGTTACAGTCAGAGACCTTTTCTTGATTGACAGTCCAACATTTGCTCTCACACTCTTCCAATGTAACAATGCTGACGTACACGGTATCACAGTGCGCGCTCACAGCAAGGTGAGTTGTTCTTTCTGTTTTTGTAAGACAATCTAATTGACTTTCAGGGAAATTCCGATGGAATCGATATCTCGGGAGATAATATACATGTTCACCACTCTACCGTCACCAACAAAGACGAATGTGTATGTGTTAAGACTCCTGCTACAAATGTTCTTGTCAACAACATCATATGCAACCATTCCGCTGGGATTTCGATGGGTTCTTACAAGGAGAACACTGCTGTGAGGAACGTGGAAATTCACCACGTTCAGACCTATCAATGTATGTCGTGCAAGAGTTCAATCATGAGACTTGTCTGACTGAAGTAGGTTTGCAATTCTTCTTCATCAAGTTGTTCAAGGGTGGCAGCGGCTATGTCGACAACGTCTATGTGCACGATATCACAGGTTACCAGAACAACTATGGAATAGACATCGATGCATACTGGTTTAGTCCTGGAGCCACAGGCGGTGGTACTGGAGTTGCATTGTCAAACATTCGCATGGAGAACTTCTCAGGGACAACCGACAGCGGGCATTTCCGTGGTGCTATTCGAGCTATTGCACCTGATCCACAGCCAGCGAAGAATATTGTTTTCAACGACATTCGTATCTGGGATCCACGGGCCGCCAGGAGTGGAATGCTATATCAGTGTACAAATATCTACGGGACAGGATACTGTGCTCAAGCAGCTGACAAGCCAAAGAAACCACGTTTCACAAACACGTACTACGAGCATCAACCTCCCAAGGGTTGGACTGAACCGAAGAAACCTGCATGGGCTTTCGATGGTCATAGCTCCCTGGAAGCTATTCCGATACATTAATCGGCATATGCTGCAGGTCAAATATCGAGTGTAGCTCTCTCTGGAAGAAGTCGTATAAAAACACAACATTTCCCATCTGCTCGCATGTTATTCTCAACCATGAACTCATGCACAATCGTCTATACTGTGCAACACATGATTCGTTTGTCTACTTGCAGTTGTGTTTCACAACAAACCCGGGTTGTGGGCAAGACTACGTCAAGCTCGAGATAGACCTCAAGAACAGACTAAAAGCTGTCGCTATGCTTGAACGCAATCTTGGGGTTTCAAACCGTTTTAAATGACTTTTGACTCGAAAAGAAGCTAGACACAACACTAGTCTGATGAGAATACAAATATATAAATGGCAGTTTCTCATGGACGGTGTTTGATACATAAGGAATTGGTGCGTGCACACGCATTACACACACAGGCCGACTGACCATGCACATATGTATATATGCATACACAAGGAGCGTACGTGATCTCTTCAGCCACGAGCATCACGTCGTCAGTCCACTTTATTGAGTAAACGTGTGCTACCAACATGCCAAAAAGGGGGTCGATCGCATCTAAATAGAGGCACTCCTGTCACGATTCGTTCTTCATATGCATAAACCCGACAGTGCGGGATGACAGAGGCTTTGGGTGCCGGCCAAACAGGTTTCATCAGAGCATATCGATTGATATACACAATGTTGCCATCGATCGAGGTTGGGGACGTGTGCATATGCATGTGAAGCACATTTCTTCATGTTCACAGGATTGCGGATTTGTGTTTCAGCTCCTGATGCCCTATATTGCACTTGATTAGGGGTCTCACAGTCTATGGTCTCGAGCTTGCAACCTCGAGATCTTAAAAGACCGTCGGTGCCTCGCACTCGCATCACCAACCAAGAAGCCACTTACCACTCAATCCTCGCTTTCTGAATTTCGGGGACTTCTGTGCTGGGAGACAATATGAAAGTCTCCTCTGCTCTGTCCTTCTATGCTCTGATCGGTGCTGCTTACGGTCAGCTTCGCAAGGACGTTGGTGTTGGTGAGCTCGAGTCGAACCTTTCCTAGTACAAATCTCATAGAACAGGTGCAAAGACTCCATTATCCCAGAAAACCAAGATCTGTAACATCGCTGACTACGGCGGAAAGGCTGATGGAAGCACCGACAGTGGTCTCGCCATGCAGAAGGCCTACCAGGCTTGTGTGAAAGGACATCCCGGAGCTCGATTAGTCATCCCAGAAGGAGATCACCTCGTCAAGACAGCTGTGACGCTCGCAGACGGTCATAACTTTGCGGTGGAGATTCGTGGACGATTGATCAGAGACAAGTCTCTGGTATCTGGCAACATGCTGACTGTCTACAAGTCGAGTGACGTTGAGGTCTTTGGTGTCAAAGGAGCTGGTAAGCATGATTCGAGACGTGCCTTGAGTCATACTCTGATTGCCCAGCTTTCCAAGGTCATGGTTACTTGAACAGGGTCGCTGGAAAGCCCGCACAAACCCAGCTCATGAAGTTTGAGCAAGTTACTGAGGTCACAATCCGTGACTTGTTCTTGATTGACAGTCCCGCGTTTGCCCTTTCGCTCGATGGCTGCAACAATGCTGATATCCATGGCATTACAGTCCGTGCTCACAGCAAGGTAGATCCTCTTGCTTCCCCGGAGACGCTGAACTGACAAGCTAGGGTGGCTCGGATGGTATCGACATTGCAGGCAACAACATCCATGTCCACCACTCTACAGTCACCAACAAGGATGAGTGTGTTTGTGTTAAGAGCCCGGCCTCGAATATTTTGATCGACAACATTATTTGCAATCACTCTGCTGGAATATCGATGGGATCATTCAAGGAGAATACCGCAGTCAGAAACGTCGAGGTCCACCATATTCAGACGTATCAATGTATGCTGGACCCCTACTTCAAATCCCAGAAGCGCTAACTTTCCAGGCTACCACTTCTTCTTTATCAAGCTGTTCAAGGACGGTAATGGCTACGTCGACAACGTCTTTGTCCATGATATCACTGGATACGACAACAATTATGGTCTCGACATCGATGCTTACTGGCTGAACCCTGGTCAGACAGGAGGCTCCACTGGAGTCGCCCTGTCGAACATTCGATTTGACAATATCTGGGGCACCACTGATAGTGGAAAGATTCGTGGAGCGATCCGGGCCATTGCTCCAGACCCGCAGCCAGCAAAGAACGTGCAGTTCACCAACATCCGAATCTGGGACCCGAGATCGCAGAACATGCTGTACCAGTGCACCAACATCTATGGAAGCGGTTACTGTGCTCAACCAGCGAGTCAGCCAAAGAAGCCACGCTTCGAGAACAGGTATTACGAGCATGTCCCTCCAAAGGGCTGGGTTGCGCCAAACAAACCATCGTGGGCTTTCGATGGCCACGGTTCAATGGAGGCCATTCCCATCCATTAAAGAGGTGGTTCGTAATAGGTCGCTATATCTCTGGCAGACACATAGCGTACTACAGACTAATCATTCTTGTCCATCAGAATCCTTTGCCTCTCTTATGAGCATTATCGCAGAATTGCAAAATTTTTTGCACCTAGTCAAGTATAAATGATTCCGCTCAAGTAGCTTGCACCGAATGGTACCGGTATACGTACTTGCCGACAACGAGTAATGCCCGCAGGACGAAGACGCGACTAGAAAGTGGCTGATCGGCGGCGACCCCACAATGAGTAACATCCATGAGGTCAATCAATCAGTCCTGTGGAGACCAACAAGTACTTCTACTGCTGGTAAATGCTGCTGACGACCTGCGCATCTTGCTAGCATCAATAGAGAAGGTCATAACAGACGAGTTCTGCTAATGAATGACATGCGTGGTCATGAGAGCCCGTATAGCATGCAGCGACCCAGAGCGGTCCCGTCCAGCAAGCACACTTGAGTTTTTGGTCAATTAGATCGAAGCAATGCGAATAATTGACCTTCCACCGGAAGTCCTATCGCAGATTGTAGGCGAACTTTCTGCTCGAGACTTGGTGACACTTTCGAGCACGTCTCAGACGCTGAGATTGATATCGCGCGATCAGAGGTTCTGGCACAAGCTCATTGGCACACAAGCGTCATTTCGCACTGATGCCGACTATCGTGAGGCATTTGCTTGGCAACACGGCAATTTGGCGGTACATGTCCAGGACAGTGAGCATGATGAGGTATATCCGGTCCTCGCCTTCTTTCCCATGCATCGGTCCTACGAGGCTTCCAAATTGGCTGCACTCTCAATCCAGTGCCTCCCTTGGGCAACTGACCTGCTGAGAGGCACCAAAGAGGACTTACTAATTCTTGCGTGCCAAGGAGATCGTCTCATCTCGCATGTGTATAGAGAGACTGCTCTACATGGCGCACAACATGCACTGCTTCTGTTACAAGCCGGGCAGCAAAGAACCTGGCTGACTGATCTTCCGGATTGGCCGCTCTGTGCTACATTTCTTGGACGCTACCATATTCTCGTTTGTGGCAGATTTCCCGCTGCTTTAGTCTATGACTTGAGAAAACCCGGGTCAACCCTCGGCATTCCCCTTTCCAGTCATACAATCAACTGTCTATCCATGGACTCTGCTACACAAGAGATCCTACTTTGTGGGCACTACAAAGGTCGAGGATCCATGGAGACACTCACATACAAACTCGACGAAGCAGACAACCTGAGCATCTCAGTCTCGGGACAGAACAAGTTTGCAGGTGTGACAGCGATCGTCAGCTGTGCATATCTCTCCAGTGGAGCGTTCATGACCTACGACAACTATTCCCACATCTACCTCTGGAGTTCCCTGCGAAACGCACTGCGCAAGATTGATCACGATGGCATCGGAGACGATATTCCGAGTGACATGGTCTACAAGATGTTCTACAGTGACGGGAGTCTTGTGTTTATTGATCAGTACAAGCACAAGCACGCCTTCACCATCAGACCGGGACGCCAGCTGATTGTCGAGTCAAGGACGAATGAGGAAGGTGGAAGTGCGGGGTCTCAGCAAGAGGCTGCTGCTGTTGCTGCTGCCTCTGATGAGCAGCTCCGACAGCTTCTCTTTCGACAAAACAACGACATGGCTTCACTCACCAGGAGAGTACTCGGTATCTGATGCTGTATCCCGCTCCTGCTTCACCCCTGAAGCTCTATCACGACGACCAGGAAAGGGACCTGTCTGGATAGCTGTGCATAGGTACCTGAGCAGCAAAGCAGAGACGGCTCAGCAGCTGGGCAGCGCTCCAAGCTTTGGGGGCTTGTCACGTCCCACCTGCCACAAGCCTCTCTGTTCAGCCACAAAAGGCGTTTTGACTTTCACGGCTGTTCTGAGCGCTGATCACCAGAATGTCTTGAAAGTACACGTCAGATGAGCAGTCCTTCCTTGCTCAGTCAGTCAAGTGTGCTAGGCTCTGATACAACAACTCTCGTGTGCTCAAAGAAGTCATAGCAGGGCGACAAAACGATTGAGTTTGGCCTATCCAGAGCACAGAAATGGCCAGGCCCACAGATGTGCAGCGTTTGCTGTCTGTTCAATCCAGTGATGGCACAGCTACACCAGACACGCCAGACGACCACAAGCTCAATCGTAAGGCATCAATCGGCTACAACGCATGGCGTTTCGCTGGCAAGCTCAGTCAGAAGGATCTCGTCATTGACATAATCCGGAAGCAGAATTGGATTCCTGCCGAAAAGATAAAGGAGGAAGTCGATCGGTACTATGGTCTTGGCATAGATGACCTCTACTTTAGCGAGACGTCTGTAGATACTATCGCTGGACATGTTCTATCCTTCTATGGAGCTAAGTGCAAGGCCGCCGCAAAGCAGAACGATGGAGGTTTACAAGTCAGTATGGTCGTGGAGGCGGAAGATCATGCTGTATACATCGATACTTCGTTCCCAGGCATAACAGACTCGAGTGGACCTCTGTATGAACATCGGCTGGAGGAGAAATATCTGAACTTTAGGCCGGGCAACAAACGTGTCTATCGAGTGGAGACTTTCCGGTCAGCTATGGCTGGCGTAGGCACAAAAGGCCAAGAACTGAGATCCTATTTTGTCAATCAGTGTAACTTTCCAAAGGACAACCTACCAGCGAACGATGAATTCGATCTTGAGATGATTTCTGACAAGACATTCTACGAAAAAGCTTCCACAAATACCAAGTCTATCTATAGAAACATGATTCAAGCCGTGCTTCCCAGGACAGGTCCCGTCATTGATCGATACGAAGTTGAAGGCACAGGTGAGTGGCGAATTGTCATTGGTCTCAAGAGAGGCAGTGGGGCAAACTATTTCAGTGCCATCACCGATTTGTATCACTACTATGGAATGTCAGTCTAGCCAAATGTCTTGTCAGAACCATTGCTGATCAAGAAAGGGCTTCACAACGCAAGTACGTTGAACAATTCTGCAATGGTATTGCGGTCATGTCAATATATCTGGTGCCAGGCCCAGAAATGCGCATGGACATGCGTGACGCTGTCTATCAAATGGTCCGTGAGGCTTCTCTGCTTTTCTGCATTCCTAAGAATTTGTTCCACTCACAATTTGTTGGCAGAGAACTCTCTTTGTGAGCGCTTCCAACGGCTATCTGGCTGCAATACTAATGTTTGTAGGCAGCAATCAGTCTATGCACATTGCGTGAGCATTTTCATAACGCACTTTCTCAACCGATTGGGGAATGAGTACACAACGCTCAGGCAACAGCTAGATGCGAACAACGCTCTGCATCAGCAATTGCTTGCAAAGTTGAAACGTCGCTTGCGCAGCGAGACGTATACGCGCAACGACATTGTCAGCTCGATTCGTTCGAAGCCTGAGGTGATCAGACTGTTGTATCAGCAATTTGCCGAAGTTCACCGGATTGTCCCTAGGCAAATCGGACAAGAGCTGTCTCAGCATGCGAACACAACCTCAGATCTCAACTCAGGACAAGGACGATCCTTGAGTCGTCAGGATCTACTGGACTTCATCGCGACCCAAACAACGGATGAACATCAAACAAAAATCTTGTCAGGCTTTTTGACGTTCAACGAGCGTGTCTTGAAGACCAATTTCTACCAGGCCACCAAGTCTGCAATATCATTTCGTTTCGATCCGTCCTTCTTACCCATAGAGGAGTATCCACAAAAACTATTTGCCATGTTCTTTGTCGTGGGCGCTGAGTTTCGAGGCTTCCATCTCCGATTCAAGAATGTTTCTCGTGGTGGCATACGACTCGTCAGTTCGCGCTCGAAAGAGGCATACTCAATCAACGCAAGATCACTCTTTGATGAGAACTATGCATTAGCTAGCACACAGGATCGGAAGAACAAGGAATTGCCGGAAGGTGGCGCCAAAGGTGTAATCCTTCTCGATGCAGACGCACAAGACAAAGGTGAGGCAGCATTTCAAAAGTACGTCGATTGTTTGATCGACTTGCTCTTGGAAGGAAAAAGTCCAAACATCAAGGACAAGATTGTCGATCTCTATGGAAAGGATGAAACCCTGTACTGTGGTCCGGATGAAGGTACTGCGGGTCTTGTTGACTGGGCGACATCTCATGCAAAGACAAGAGGTGCTCCGTGGTGGAAGTCCTTCTTTACCGTACGCCATGCTCTCCCACACTGGCAACAGAGCTGACATTCTCAGGGCAAGTCAAAGACCTTGGGTGGTATCCCTCATGATGTCTATGGAATGACCAGTCTAAGTGTTCGTCAATACCTTACACGCACCTATGAAAAATTGGGCTTGGATGAAAGCACAATGACCAAGGTACAAACCGGCGGACCCGATGGCGACTTGGGCAGCAATGAAATCCTTCTGGGTAACGAAAAGACGGTCGCGATTATTGATGGTTCGGGGGTATTGTGCGATCCCTCAGGATTGTCAAGAAAAGAATTGTTACGTCTCGCACGAGCGCGACAAATGATCAGTCATTACGATATAAGCTCACTTTCCCCACAGGGATATCGGATATTGATAGATGAGGTCAACAGAGTACTACCTAACGGAGAAAAGATCGCTCGAGGCATTGATTTCCGTAATGCAGCACATTTGAGAAACTTTGGTGCTGGTCCTGCAGGCAGGAGTGCCGACGTTCTCAGTCCGCAAGGTGGTCGACCTGAGGCCATAAACATCTCAAATGTCGGCCAACTCATCGAAAATGGCACTCCTAAGTATTCTTACATCATCGAAGGGGCCAACTTGTTCATAACACAAGATGCTCGTCTGGAACTTGAAAAGGCAGGCTGTGTCGTCTTCAAGGACGCCTCCACAAACAAGGTCTGTCTTGCGACGCTGAGGTCGTTGCCGTAACTAACAGCTTAGGGCGGGGTTACTTCCAGTTCTTTGGAAGTCCTGGCATCTTTGTCATTCAATGATGAAGAATTCATTGAGAATATGTGCCAAAAGAACGGAATCGAGCCACCATTTTACACCGCTTATGTGAAACAAATTCAAGGCATTATTGAGAAAAATGCCGCCCTGGAGTTCGACGCTATTTGGAACGAACACGAGAGAACGAAAGTCCCTCGCTCGATATTGTCTGACAGGCTCTCCGAAGCCATTGTAAAACTTCAGGACGAACTTGAGCACAGCGCATTGTACCAGAAGTCGACTCTGCGTAACAAGGTGCTACAAAGCACTATTCCGCCGCTTTTGCTGGAACACATCGGACTGCAGAAGTTGATGGAACGCATTGACGAGGCATATCTGAGAGCCTTGTTTGGATCCTTCCTTGCTAGTCGATTCATTTATCATTACGGTACATCTGCCTCACAGTTCAGCATGTACGAGTTCATTTCCAGTTTCGAGCAGTAGAGCGATACCTTCCAATCTCGATGGTCGTCTATCGTTATTGGCTTCAGTAGAGCATACACCGGTGCTCACTTGAGAGTACACTGAACGAGCATCAGATAGTGCTAGACACATTTCGAGCAAATTCCTCATTGGCTTTCCACTTTTCCTGCTGCTTGTGATCTACAAGGAATGTCTCCTTCTTCCAGACCTCGGTCTTGCGCTTCGCCTCCTCGAGGATCCACTCGCCCGCCTCCCAGGCAGCTTTTCTGTGGGCCGAGCTGACGGCGATGAGGATGGACTCGACGCCGATGGGCACACGCCCCAGTCGATGGAAACACGCGGCGCCGTGTAGATGCCATCTCGCGACGGCCTCCTGGCAGATGAGTCGGAGCGACTTGGTGGCCAGCTGATCGTGTGCCTCGTAGTCGAGATGCAGCACCTCGAGACCGTTAAAGGTGTTCCTGGTCGTGCCGCTGAACGTCACGATAGCCCCGGCAGCGGGACTCCGGACGAGGTTGATGACCTTGGCGATATCAAGTGGCTCGTACTGCAGTCCTACGTGAACGTTGTACAGGTTTGCTTGCCCCGAATGATCCGCATCAGTTGACATTCCCTCCGTGCTTGAAAACGAGAGGTCTGCCCTGCCGACCACTGCTTGACCTTGGTCTATCGTGTACACCAGGTGTAGAGCGCTAGCCCTTCATCTGTTGCTATATAGTCCAGCGGATCAATGTTGCAAGGACGCAATAGTGGAGTACGACAGACGAGATCGGGGCGGCTTACCCGAGCGCAACCCGCAAATTCCAGATTGTTTGCGCGCAACGCGGGCGGCGGCTGTTTTTCAGTCGTTATTAGAAGGCTTGTACCATCACAACCAACACATCCTCGGCATTGAATACAGCATAGCTACAAGCCTCTTCAGGTTCAACAATGTCGTGCGCATGATACTTAGGGCTTTGAGCAACATCAGTTCACTACGATGCTGGCATATCTACGGTATTTGGCCATCAATTACGTCTACCAGGACCTCGACTCCATACCGTCGCACGAGTTTCTGAAACTTTTAACTTCAGAGCATCTCGAGACGTTCCAGGCTGCTTTCTCCTCCCTAAATACAACTCTGAATGAGATTGAGGAGGCCGACGAGACTGTTGAGCCTGTTCCAGATCCAGCACACGTCGTATCGATTCCGGACAATGATGATACTACCCCGCGTTCAGTAGAACAGCCTCCAGAGTCACACGAACAAAAGTCTTCCACTACAAAACCGCCAGAACCTGAATTAGCTGCGGCTGTCGAACCTAGCGCTCCTCCAATTGCACATGTGGCAGAAGCCGCAATTCCTGGACAAGAAGCTACTCGATACGACAGCCCGAGTCGTTCTGATGAAGGATACGGTAGCAATAGTGGAGAGTCCTTTACCGACCGAGCTCAGGATCACGAACACGATGAGACGAGTGAGGAAATCGCGGCTCTTGGTATAATAGCAGAGGACGACGAGGTGCCCGACTACGGAGTCGCTCTAGAGCCTGCCGCGTACACTTCAATCTCGCCTCTACGTGAGAGGAAGCATGGACAGGACTCGCAAGCACCCACAGATAGAGCCGATGGCTCGCCAAGGGCCTCGCCGACCAGAGCTCGGCTGGCCGAACTGACTGGACCGACTCCGAGGGCGAGGAGGGTAGCATCGACGCGTGGCGGCATGAGTGAGAATGCTCGTAATCTGCTCTCCATTGGCTATACGCTCTCATTGATGGGCGAGAAGCTCGACAAGACGAGGAGTGTCGAGGGTTCGGTCAAGTCAGTCATCATGAAAGCGAGTCAGACGATCGAAAAGAGCCAGGCTGGGTCTGTCTATGGGAAGAGTCGTTATGGAGGTGGAAGCAGGTATGCAGGCAGCCGCTATGCCGGCAGCAAGTTTGGCGGCAGCAAGAGATCCGTCGCCAGAAGTATCGTGCTCGAGGAGAATCTGCCTGCATGGGGTTTCTGATGCACGGTTGTACACAAAAAGGTAGAGTCAATCAAGAGCGGGGAAAGGCGTCGTCTGTCTGGGACTGGAGCACTTGGCGTGTAATCTTCTTGTGATAAGTTGTGTAATTCAATATGATATAGTTTCTTCTAAACAATTCCAATGCACAATGCATTGCATGATTCGAAAGTGCAATTGCCCAAACTTCGTATTGCTTGATGAATATTCGCCCCGATCGGGCAAGAGCGGCCGCGTGGAGCTTGCGACGCTGATGATTCGTATTCTTGCAGACGCTCGCCATTACGCACTCGTCCCATGATGTTCAGCACTTGTCAAGCTCATTTGTCTATCTCCATCCTCTGCTGTTCAAGTCTTTGGCCTGATTCTTTTATAAGCACAGCCTGGGTTAATCATGAACACACCACAGGGTCAAGCTGCCTTCAAGCAGTTCAAGAATGCCATGTCTAGAGTCCAGACTGCTGGTGGAAGCACCGGTGGTAATCCTAGGGGCGCCTTTGCAGGTCTCGGAGGTCTAGTACTTTTGGGTGGCGGTGCTCTCGTTGTCAATAGTAAGTGCTACAGCGGGGTGCAAATGGTCATGGACTGACAATTACAGATGCAATTTTCAATGTCGATGGAGGTCACCGAGCGATAAAATATACACGACTGGGCGGTGTCAAGACGGATATCTTCAACGAAGGCACGCATTTCATGATTCCTTGGTTTGAGACTGCGATTGACTACGATGTCCGTGCCAAGCCTAGAAACGTCGCCTCGTTGACGGGAACAAAAGGTGTGATCTTTTATGCTGATTGAGGCGACTGAGGTCACTGACGAATGGTAGATTTACAAATGGTCAACATCACATGCAGAGTCTTGTCGCGACCGAATGTCGCCGAACTGCCTACGATATACCGTACGCTCGGTGAGGATTATGACGAACGAATCCTGCCGTCAATTGTCAATGAAGTGCTCAAGGCTGTGGTCGCACAATTCAATGCATCACAACTCATCACACAGCGAGAAAAGGTTGCGCGATTGGTGCGCGAGAATCTGGCTCGTCGTGCGGCTCGCTTCAATATTCTTCTCGATGACGTTTCCTTGACGCACGTCCAATTCAGTCCCGAGTTTACGGCAGCGGTAGAGAGCAAACAAGTGGCACAGCAGGAAGCACAGCGTGCAGCCTTCATCGTCGACCGCGCGAGACAGGAGAAGCAAGGAAAGATTGTCACTGCCCAGGGAGAGGCAAGGAGTGCCGAGCTGATTGGAGATGCGCTAAAGAACAAACCGCAGTACGTGGAATTGAAAAAGCTCGAGGTTGCGCGAGAAATTGCACACTTGATGGCCAGCGGCACCAACAAGATTCTCCTCGACTCTGACACGTTGCTCCTCAACGTTAATAGTCAGGAGAACTTTGACGCGAGAAACAAGACAAAGTCAAAGTTCTTGTAATCACATTTCGAGAAAAAAATCCTCTTAATGATGAGTGGCACGATTTCTGTACAGTACGTAGCATATCCACGTCAAGTCCCCTGATCCTGTTCGTCAATGCACAATTTTGGATGATATTTTGAGCCTGCCTAGCTCGCCTGGAGCTTCTCCACAGCCTCGATGACCTTGATGAGCGTTTCCTGCTCGAGCGTGCGCCTCTCCTCGGTGGTGAACTTTCCGAGAACCCATTGCGTGACGATACTCGACTCTCTGCTCTCGGGCCGCCCGATACCGATGGCGAGACGTGCAAAGTCTTCGGTGCCGAGTGCCTTGATGCATGACCGGATCCCATTGTGTCCCTTTCCCTTTCCACCTAACCGTAATTTCACCGCCCCGAGCGACGATTCCATCTCGTCGTGCATAATGCACATCACGCCCTCTGGCGCACTTTTCTTGAAATCTAAAAAGGCACGAAACACGGCGGGCCCGGAATCGTTCATGTACGATCCTACTTGAAACAGCGTCACCTCGTCCGTCCGCGACACCGAACCCTTCGATACTGTTTGTACGGGGGGGAAACGCATGGTGGTGCGGTAGAGGTCCAGCATGACGTGACCGGCATTGTGTCTGGTGTATTGGAACGAATTGCCGGGGTTTCCCAGAGAACAGAGCAGTAGTGGTCGTTTCCCGCACGCTCCAATGCTCATGAACGGCCCTTCGTGTCCTCTTCTACTACTCGAGATTCCTCTGCCACCGTCGCTTATTAGATTTAAGGACCCATCCTCGTCGTCATTTCGTGGATCTGGTGATCTTGCATGACCATCTCTACTCGTAGATATTTTCCAAGAAAAATCATAAATTTTGACATGTTTTATTGCGGAGCCGGATTGTGTCCATCTCATTGTCAAAAAATGTCTACCATATATATATGCATGTCTGCAATGAGGGATATAGTAAGAGGTCTGTCGTGACTTTGTCAAAGTAATCATTGAAAAGTGACAAGCACGACTACGGACGGAATCCACAAAAGCATAGGTCGGGGGAGAATATCAAGCATAGAATAATAGGAGGCCAGGATCATGCCGCGGATCAAGGCGTGTCTCTTCGACATGGACGGATTGCTGATTGATTCGGAACGCATCTACACGCAGACGACGGAACAGATCCTGGCATTGCACGGCCACGACCCACCTCATTTTCCGATCGACGTAAAGTCTCGCATGATGGGCCGACCGGGCACTGAAGCGGCGGAAATCTTTCTCGCGTGGTCGGGCCTCGATATGTCGGCAGAGACGTATATCGCGCAACAAGCGTCGTTGCAGCGAGACCTGTTTCCCTCGGTACAAGTCATGCCCGGCGCGGCTCAGGTGTTGCGACGATTGAAAGACCTCGGGATTCCCGTCGCCCTCGCCACCTCGTCGTCATCGGAAAACTTTCGGCTCAAGAGTAGTCGATTGCGCGACTTTTTCGCCGTCTTTGGACAACAGGTCATTTGTGGCGACGACGCACGGATTCGTGGACGCGGGAAGCCGGAACCGGATATCTTTGTGCATGCCCTGCACGGCATCAATCAGCAGCGGCAGGACCGCGGAGAGTCGGAAATCTTGCCCGAAGAATGTCTCGTCCTCGAGGACGGCGTGCCCGGGGTCACGGCGGGACTCAAGGCCGGCAACCATGTATTGTGGGTGCCGGACGAGCAGATCCTCGCACTGCATCACGATCAAGTGGATCAGATTCTCGGGGACAAAGGCAAGATGATCAAGAGCCTGGAAGACTTTCCGTGGGACTACTATGGACTCGTATAGATTCTTGCTTTTAAGGGATCGCTATGACCATTGTTCGAGCTCGCTGTTCCAGCCAATCAGTGGCAATGGAATTCCGACGTCCCGTAGCATGATGTCCATGGTGAAGTATTCCTCGCCCATGTTCATGGCTGCCTTCTCCTCAGCAGTCATCTCGTACTGTTCCTCCTCCTCCCTCAAACGAGCCACATGCTCAGCTTCGTCAGTATCGAACCATTGCTGGGGCTTGCGTGACCTGTGCCATGTCTGCAGACCACCTGCCTCGCTCACTCGACGACTGACATGGACAAAGAATGCTTCACAGCAACTTTGTGCAATTTCGCGCCACTTGCTGATCACTGATCTGAGTTTCGCCAACTCGTCAGTCTTTTCACATTTCAAAGCACTTTCTGCCATCTTCAGGCTGCCTCTTAATGCCATCAACCTCTTTTGCAAGACAGCTAGACGACTTGGAAACGAATCTGCGGCTGTAAGCGTGCCGTTTTCGCCAGTAACAGCTCGGCGGCCAAGTTCCACCGGTGCGTTTGTGCTTCCATTGTTTACTCGCCTCGGGTGAAGACCGTTTTGAGCCGGTTCAACCTCTTTTATTGAGTGCCATTCAGCAGCCAAGACTGGGTCATGCTCGATGTGAAGTGGAACACCATTGGCAGTCTCCCAACCCCTGTTTGCCATGTTCTCAGTTGGACTGCTGGTAGCCACAGTGGTGTTGGCGTGTGATACTCGATCGATTGCAATGACCAGCGCCGTACTGTGCGTTTCTAGTGGCTCGAACGCAGTTCCACGCTGTTCTGCCACTCCGTGTTCCAGATATGTGCTCTGGTTGTGCTCAATTCCCAATATTGGAGGTCGAAAGATCTTCCTTTTCTTCGGTAGAGCACCACAAGTATTGCTGGGAGATAGCAATGATGCACTTTCATCAGCCTGGCATGACGAACTGGTTACATGTTCCTCGTTCATGTACGATGTCGAATATCTATCGAGACTTCCATGCATGTTAGGAGATGCCATCCTCTTCTTACTATCATAGCGAGACAGAAGCGGTGTATCATTTTCGGAAGTTGGATGCGGGTAGCCATCATCTGACGATTGGCCAAGGTTACACATCGCAGCTTTAGTATCGCCAGTCGTTTGCATACCATGCGACACTGTCAGCTTGCGAAATGGCTTTCGAACACTTGGACGAACCAGCATAGCTGACGTTTCGGTCGCTGGAGCAGGGGCTGCAATATTTGGAGTATCGAGTTCGCTTTGAGTCGATGTAGATAGTGACGTGAGAAGAAGCTCCGGAGAGGTCTCCATAGCTTTCGGAACAAGAACATGCTTCTGAAATGGTCTCTTCAAGAGTTGGACTGCCTTTGTGTTTTGTGTAACTGTAGCAATCTCCTCAGAGTGTTCAGCAGAGAGTTCAGAGACGTTTGAGGAACTCATTTGGTGATCAAAAGCAATCTTCGGCAGTATTACAGGTCGTTTGTATGGTGAACACAACTTTGTCATGACTCTCAAACGGTTGCACTCCTGCCTTCGAGCGCGTATGGAATTGGGCGATCTCGAGACCCTTGGTAGAAAGGTTCCTCGATTCGCTCCACTATAAGCACAGTACGTGTGACACAAAGAGTCCGCCAGAGTATTGCCCACAGAAGACGGTATAGTGAAATGCGAGGAATTTGGCTTGGGATCCGGCCATAGCAGATAGTGACGAGCATCGAATACACTGTGAGTCGAGAAGTGAATCTGTGCAGCACTAAGACGTGCCACGTATGCTTCAAGTTCTGGACCTCTGTTGAATTTGATGGTACACAAGGATCGGGCATTCTTAGGCACACTGGTCGGAGGTGTGTAACGCTCCTGTGGCTTCTCGAACTGATCATGTATCCTCGACGACCTGTCTCCAGAGTCAGAAGGAGCAGCTAGGTCGCCTAGTATTGTGTTTCCTATCTCTCGAACGAAACCAGGACTACTCTCGCTGACTTGCTCCACTATATGATCATAGAAATCCCGAATTTGATGTTCTTCCGCGGGTAGTTCACTAGGCGAGAGCTCGCGCCACAGGCTGTATGACTCCGTCAGGCGGTTTGTAGTCCATTCTTCCACAGATGTTTCACAACGCAGCTCTGAGTCTCCCGTTTTGGCAATATAGTGCCTCGGGCTAACAGCTTGCTTGTCAATGCAGCTAAGGGGTGCACCCTCGCAAGCATAACTCGGCACCGCGGTTATAGTTACAGCATTTCGATACACCAAATTTGTGGTGATAACTCGTGAAGTGGCCATGTCGCGAACCACTTCTTGCAGAATGTCTTCTAGAACTATTTCGACGTCGAGAAACGCGGCCTCACCGGATATAGCCATCATCTCGCTGGTCTGCACCGTTTGCAGCAGCGCGTTGACGATCTAGTGCATTCTCTACATCTGCCAACTAGTGCCAAGATGTAGCAAAACGAGCACAAGTTTTCATGGGAGAGAAGAATGCTAGAACCAACCTTGAAGACTCGCAAACAAGTGATCAGTTGCTGAGACTGATTATGCATGCCACTAAAGACGTGCATTTGCGCAGGCACTTGTCGAGCATCTTGTGGTTAACCCATTACGCTCTGTAGCTTCCCAGGCCGTTCCCATGCATATATGAGCCCGTCATGGATGACTTTAGACGTCGCTCCCCCGTTGTGCGACGAATTATACTAATGATAAATGCAGAGTGGACGGGACTCTGAGGATAGCCATGTTAGGTGGATCCCCACGAGCAAATTTCGTGAAAGAAATTCTTTCGAGTCAAGGTTAACAGGCTGTTGATAACGATATCACCCTTGTACAAAGTTCTATGCAATACACCTAGTTTAGCTTATTCAAGGCTATGGTCAGCCATACTTTTGCACTAGAACTCAGATCTGATTCCTATTCTGGTAGATATTGGATTAATCGGTGAGCTCCTCGCGCTCACGTGCAAACAAGTAACTCAACAAGCGACTTGACCGGACATCGAAGCTTGAGTTAGTCTTGGAGGTCATATAGTCTATATAGATAGTTTGTAGCCTGAGCCATCAGAGGGACTTCGCATCAGATAGTATGGCTTTCGCATGGAGAAACGTTTTCACGTATCGACAACCGTTGGGATACATGCTCTCATGGCTGACATGGTAGTTACAACAAATATGCCTCGATATGTGCTCAGACCATTCGCAAATCGCTTAGGGAACAACCTCGACTAGCGGCTGAGAAGCGAGGTGAAATGGAAATCAAGGTTGCTAAATGGGACAATGGTGCGTCAGCTTCATGTCTAATCAGAGTGCAACTTTTAATATGTGTCAGGTCGACAAGGAGCATACGAAAATGTCAAGACTGCAATCGAAAAGTGAAAGCATTACATTGCGACGACTCTAAGAAACATTGCGTCACCAAAATCAAGTCAAAGCAAGTATTCCATAGCGCTGGAGGCCATACAATAAATATTCGTTGCACACTCAAGTATGCTCATTGAGTTTTATGCGCAGACCGACACAAGATACGTGGACTGCCTGTCAGTGTCCTCTCCAGTAGACGGGCAAGACTCCGTGGCAGCTCCATCATGAATGTTACATGTCGCACAGCAAGAGACTCCCTTTGAAAGCCTTTCACACATGTCCAGGTGTGTAATTGACAGATACGGGGAAGACAAGCACTAAGTCCGTGCATGTATCACGCCAGATGCGCTTCAATGATTGCTCAAAAGCATGTATCTGCTTGTATATCTCGTGGCCTGGTACTACCCTATTTATCTTTCTCCAGATCTTGAAATATGACCGCATGAGACTTTCAAATTCTGCTACGACTCTAGTATTATCCCAATGATTTCATATTTACTGCAAGCTCCCGCCTGTCTAGCGATAGAATATGTTCAGGCATCACGAAGTAAGCTTCAACATGCTGTGGGCGATATGCACGAATGTACTTCTTCTGTGAGCACATTGCGTTTTCCACTCCGGACCATGAAAAGCAAAGCAAATCGCTTGCCTATAGCTATAGCTATAGCTATGTTGCCTGAAATAGCTGCTCAGCTCCCGACCACGAGGGCAGCTGACCTCGACAGCAAGCGCAGCCCAGATCTGTTGAACTCTGCCCAGGTTTGCATATGCATGCATATGCGCTGTACCGGTACCTACGTTAGCTGCAGGTGTGCGGTAGAAGCGCCAACCCGCACGCACGATCCGAAAAAGGCAATCCGCCACATCCTCGACTCCACAATGATGCCGGGCTGTGAACCCAAACACAAACCAATACTGCGATTCCCACAAGCTGCTGGATATGCTTCAGCACATCGGTGCAGCGCACTCTATGTACACGAATAATAGCTGCGCAGAGTCAGAATACTGATAGGACACATGACAAGCGTCACCTAGCGATGCGCTTCTTCGGCCGAAGCTTATTTGATGTCGTAGCCTTCGGTCTGCCCGGCAATCTGCAGCGGCGCTTGCTTAATTATGCTTTAGCTCGATTGCTGGGATCCTTTGTCAATGTAGATTTGACTACTGATGATCTGGAGCTAAAGGTGCGTGACGGGAGTCTGACTTTCACGAATGTCGACCTCCGTACGGATGTGAGTCTCATTTTGACACTCCATACTAGAACTTACCGAACAGCACATCAACTCGAAGCTAGCTCGATCAGGCATCGTATTGAGGAGTGGTCGTATAGAACTACTTCGAATCATTGTTCCATGGTCGAACTTGCTGTCCGGCCGGTTCTCGATCTCACTTAGCGGACTTACACTTGTGGTCGACTCAAGAGAGAACCACAATCAATCCCCGTCAAGTGCCCACTCCTATGGCGAAGCTCTAGCAGACAGTATTGCTGACATCACACAATCCTTTGTCGATGATGAAGGCCTGGACGATCTTGGTGTTGCCGACGAGGCCCCGGAGTCCGCTATGCTCCAGGGAATGCTCGGGACAATTTTGTCACATCTATCATTGGAAATCTCGCAGCTTACTGTGCAACTAAATCATACTCGTCAGTCCGGGGTCCATTTGAATTTGACCGTCGTCAAGGCTGAGCCATTTGCTGGAGGCGAAGGATGGGATCTTCAGTTGGATGGTTTTAATGCCAATTTGGTCACGACTAAACAAGGACAACACGACACTGAGATGGCCGACGTGAGCATAGCTGGCTCAACTTCCTCGAGTGCAACTAGTAATTCTTCATACACGGATGCTATTCTGATGCAGTCCACAGTTCTCAACCCCGAGAATGAGCAGTCTATGTATATGAGTGCAACCTCCGACATCATAGTACCTGATGCATATGCCACAACAGTCAAAGGAAGGCATTTGGGACCTTCTCCTCACGGAAGCCGCCTTTTAGACTGCAGCACTTCAATCACAGGATCTCTCCGAGTAAGCGACAGACAACCTGCATTGGAGATCAGTTGTGGGTCTATGTCGAGCGATATCAGATACTCTGACCTCTTGATGCTGGTTGCTGTTGTCCAGAACCTCCTTGGAACTACACTCGCAAACGAGCCTTCTCAGGCTTGTCAAGATCATGATCTGATATTCAGCATAAGGATTGAAGCTCTGGACTTTGCGATGGAGTTGCAACCAGAACAAGACTACGAAAAGAGTGCATTCGTGTTAGACACAATTCCTTCTTTGAGGTGCGACATTGGAAGAGTTCTCATCACAAAGCATTCTGATGGAGAGCTCATGATCGACGTGGCTACCTTCCTCATGGAGCTTGGACAGAATCATTTAAGATGTTCGTCGGATGATTTGGATTTTGGCTCCTTCTTTGTCGATACTACTGGCAAAGTTCGTGCAAAACTACAGCCGTTGGTTGCACAAGTCGAGTTGGCACAGCTGACGACTCTACTACCAGTGCTACATGCACTCTGCCTAAAACTTGGAAATCTCCTCAATGCCGATCATGGTGTATCACAGCCTGAATTGTCGGACGAAAGTCGGGCTATACAATGCGAATGCCCACGATTTACATTGGTATGTAACATGGACCACAAGACAGTCCTCGACATCTTGAGTCCAGTCATTCAGCATTACAAAACAGTTCAGAAAATACGTACTAGTCTCAGTTTCGAATCACTGTCGGTTGAGATCGATGCGCAAAGCATTTTACATATTTTCAATGCTGACAATGGCAACATCGTTGACTACACCTCAATTCTGCAGAAATCTCCACAACCCACTCTGGAATTCATTAGTTATGAAAGCTTGTTTGACCATAGGGAACGCGATCAAAAGACCGAGCAAAGCACTCTCAAAGCATTAAAGGAAAAATCAAAAGCACTTTCGGACAATATACTGCGAGCTTCACTGGGCCGGGTAATCGCAAATCTGGACACCTACAAGATCAAACTTATCAATAATATCCTCGTTTGTGGGACAGCGTTTGTGACGACGAACGGGAAAGGAGCTCGAGCCGCCGCTATAGGAGGTTTTGCACCAGTCATCCTGGCTCTTGCAGAGTTCAGCGAGCTTAAGCTCGGATTGCTCTTTCCAGATTCCCACGAAATGAAATTGTGTCTCAAGAAGGCCTCGTTGTTCCATGTCTCCAATATGAAGAATATCAATGCTGCAGCTCTGGATGTCCACGACATCCGGATGACGCACAAAGATGATCGTGGGCGAGAGGAACACTTGTGCAAGGTAGGATTGCACACTGCCACTTCTACCACAAGAAACCTGCCGATGTTTGCTGCACGGTATAGACAAAATTTATCGGGACGCAAAAAGGGATTCGAGATGCTCAGACTCGCATTCGCAGACATCTTAGTGGAGCTATACCCGGAGATGTCTTGGCTCAAGCCATTGAATGACTTATACATGGAGATACAAAGAATAAGATCGATACCAAGCTCTACCTTGAATCATGAAATGCGAGCTCCGGTTATCGCGGTCGACCTGACGAATGTTAGTCTTGGGCTCAATCCATATACTGGTCAATGTAAAGGCTTGGTGTATTTCAGAAAATCCGTCTTGGAAATCAACATTTCTTCCAAACACGATGTCACAGTAGCTCGTTTTCATGCCGGAGTAGTCGATTTATTCCTTGTCGATAACACTGACGGCGTACAAAACGAAAGCATTGAACAAAAACGGCATCGAAACGATTCCTTAAGTCATGCATTACTCAAGCTCGGTTTTGTCAGACTTGCTAGTGTCGAGACTGCCGAAATCATCCTCTCGGTTAGCGATTGTCAAACAGCCCTCAGTGAATATGAGCTGAAGATAGTTGGCGCTATACTGACCCTCCACACCTGTGCTGATTCACTGGCTACTTTGATCACACTGATCAATTCATTGCGTCCTCCAATTGCCTTTAGTGACGCTGGCAAGTACAAACTGGCTGCCTCAGATGGAGAGGCCCGTGAGCTGGACGTCTTCCAGGGCATTGAGGAATACATTCTGGCTGACCAGTCTGCGCCGGCAGTGAGACGGGAATTCGCGATCCTTTCTGACGGCGAAGTTGACAACAAGGATGCTCGACCGGACATCTCGGAGAGCGTCAACATAGAGCTTGATTCCCAGAGTTCAATAATCGAAACTCGTGACATCAGCGCTTCCGGTTTACGACAGCATAACGTTCCAGATGAGCATAAGACACACCAAGTAATCGATGAAATGTCCCAATCTGTAGTGGACCTTCGTGAATCAGTGCTTCTACATTCGGCCCCCGTACAAAAACGACTACTTACTATGAAAACACAAAAATGTTTCGTAGTTTGGAACATCCACGACGGGTATGACTGGGAGTCGACAAGAAGCAAAATCGCTCAAGCCGTAGAGCATGCTTTGGAAAAAGCTCAAACTCATGATAATACCATCAACCAAAAGGACATCGCTATGGACGAATTGGAAAGAGACTCAGAATCGGAAGATCCTACTGAAGTTGGTGATCTTCTTTTCAATTCCATATATATCGCATTGCCTGCTGGTGCTCAACGCGAGGATGTAGCCCGGGCCATCAATGATGAAATCGCGGTCGCAGACATGAGTGACACCGCAACTCAGACCACATACAGGGGTGTCGACCCTTCAGAACGGCCTGCTTTACAGGCATCTCAATCTTTGCAGCTTGGTCGCTCGAGAATGCATAAGGTGCGTATCGAGGTCAGTGGGGTCGATCTTGACTTTGTTGTCTTTGCCGCCAATGATCATGGAGTACAGGCAAAGACAACGATTTCTGTGCACGACTTCGAAATCATTGATAATGTGTCGACATCTACCTGGCACAAATTCCTGACCTATGATAGAAGTGTTGGCCGTCGTTCAGAGAAGTCAAAGATGGCACAGCTCAATGTCGTCAGCGTCAAACCAATAGCAGATCTCGCTGCTGCGGAATTGGCGGTAGAGCTTGTCGTTGCACCTCTGAGACTTCACGTAGATCAGGACACTTTGGAGTTTTTGACACGGTTCTTCGAATTTAGAGATGAAAATGCTGCATCGACGCTGCCTCCTCCAGAAGAGACATTCTTTCAGAAATTTGAAGTGCTTCCTATACCGATTCAGATCGACTACAAGCCCAAACGACTTGATTTCAAGAGTCTTCGTAGTGGCAGGACAACAGAGCTCAAGAACTTGTTCATTTTAGAGGATAGCAAAATGTTCTTGAAGCACGTAGTGCTGTATGGGGTTAGTAGCACTGCTCGAGTGTTCCAATCGCTGAACGACATCTGGTTGGACAATATCAAGACTACGCAACTGAGCAACGTTTTGGCTGGCGTATCAGCGATTCGTTCCTTTGCTAGCTTCAGCGGAGGACTGAAGAAGCTCGTGATGGAGCCAATATCAGAATATCGGAAAGACGGTCGGCTTGTGCCTGGCATGAAGAGAGGTCTCGGATCGTTCGTCAAGACCACTGGAAACGAAGCGGTGAGATTGGGGGCCAAGCTGGCTATAGGCACACAAGGCATGCTGGAGACCGCCGAACACGCAATGAGCGATAAGCCTTCGAGTTCTCGAGCATCACGGAGTAGCCATGCAATCAGCATGTATGCCGACCAGCCAAGTAATCTGCGGCAGGGCATATCGCAGGCAATTGGAGGCATGTCACGTCATGTCGGTCTTGCGAGGGAAACACTATCATCTCTTCCTCGCGAGCTCGAGGAGGAAACGGATGCGAGGAGAGCAGCGACCGCAGCTGCGAAATCCATCCCTGTCGCCGTCCTGAGACCACTGATTGGGACAACCGAGATGATCTCAAAGACCTTGCTTGGCTTACGAAACACAATGAACCCAGAACAACGACAGATGAACGATGACAAATACAAGCATACGGACTAGCTGCTCTACAACAAATGTATGTATGTACTCTTTGAGAACCATCTGTGCAGACCAATGGGGCCAAACAGCCGCACTTGTATAGTTGGGCATTCATGCATTCCAGGAGACTTCCATCACAGCAGGAAACCACTTTTGAATGTAAATAGGGAAGGCGAACGGCGAGGCCACAGAAGCATTATCAGGAATAGCAACATCAGCATAGAGCATAGCTTCAATGGATCACTGCAATATTACAAATTATAGCAGTACTTGTAGTAGTGTAACACAGAACACAAGCATCCAACAATGAAGGTTAACTCGAGGGTGCGACTTGCAGAACTGATCGCCAGGAAGCATCACTGACGTCACATCTGCTGCTCTTCTCGTGCAAAATCACCAACAACCAAACTTGCACTTGTCTTCGGATCTTCGATTGTGTTTGCCGTGCATACAAGACTCTCATCGATTGAGTACTCGATCTATTCAATACTAGACACTGCAATGGCTTCAAACGTACAGGGAAAAGACCAATTGGCTGATGACAGTATGTCGTGCTTGTCGATTTTCACGGCCAGAAGTCTGATGCACATTTAGCATATGTCCAAAACTCAATCAGGACCGGCAGCACGAAAGCAGACACGGGCAAAGTAGCCACGGACAACGACACTGCCACACAGGATTCTGCCGTAGGGGATAACTCGAATTCGTTGGTGGACGATCTCGTCAGTTCTGTCGAGGGTGACGATCTCGCCAACATGAGTGCCTCTTCGAAGCCACAAAAGAGCGATGTCGCCAGCGTCAAGTAGATTCTTTAGCAGATACTGCGCAGCACGACTTCTTGAAGAAGCATGACGGACGATGAATGACGGAAATGGGTGATACAGTAGGGCTGGTGTAATTACGCATGCATAGGTAGACTACCGGAAAAGCATATCACTATTGCATAACTGTCATGTTTCACACGATTCTCGATCAAGCATCTCTCCATGCTAGAGACCACTTGATAAACTTCAGATCTGCTTGTAACATGCCTACCATGCTGTGTCCCATCTGCTTGAAGTTCATTCATCAGTTAAGCCATAGTCTGGACAACAACCGCTTACCCCACAATGGCAATCACGGCTTTTTGTAAACAGTTCAAAACGCGCACTGAAAAACAGCAGGAATTATGACATGCCACTCATTGCCGTGACCGGACCTGTTTGTGCCGGAAAACACACAGTCGTAAGTCTCGAATGGCGCATCAGGGAGTGAACTTCGTTGACTAATGAGGTAAGGCTGAATGGCTCATCCAGCACCATGGGTTCAAGCGGATCGTGCTACAAAAAAGTCCTTCGCCGCGCGACGTCTCCGACAGTCCTACGAAACGCTCACCGGTGATTGATGATTCACGGAATATATTCACGAGTGTACAGGACTTGATTGATTATGCGACGCGTCACTGGCGCGAGGATCTGGTGGTCACGGATATCTCACTCAAGGACGAACATGACGCGTTATCGAAACGTCCATTCTTCCTGTCAGTCAGTGTCGATGCTCCTCTGTTGACGCGCTGGCACCGTTTCAAGAGTCGTTGTGCACGTTGGGGAGAAGCGGCTATGTCGTTGGAAGCGTTTGTGGAGATGTCAGATGGCCATTTCTACGGCACAGGGTGCTCGTCTCCGGCAGCGACGCCCTCGATGGCTTCCTTTAGCGGAAGTACTTTGGGTGATTTGGGACATGCTGCGGTATTTTTGAAGTCCTCTTTACGAATTATGAATGTCCAGCACAGCGTGGAAGATTTCCATCGGCATCTAGAAGAGCTGGACGTCGTGAACCAGGACCGTATACGACCCTCGTGGGATGCGTACTTTATGCAATTAGCCTCGCTCGCATCACTCCGGAGCAATTGCATGAAACGTCGCGTGGGTTGTGTGTTGGTGCGCAACAAGCGAGTCATTTCGACAGGATACAATGGCACACCACGGGGACTGATGAATTGCAATGAGGGAGGTTGTGCACGGTGCAATTCGGGCTCAGCGGGCGGTGTCGGGCTCGGGACCTGTCTATGCCTGCATGCGGAGGAGAATGCTCTTCTCGAAAGTGGGCGGGATCGGATCGGGGACGAGGCGACCCTGTACTGCAATACTTGTCCCTGTCTGACGTGTTCCGTCAAGATTGCGCAGGTCGGTGTCAAGGAGGTCATCTACAATCAGGCATACAGCATGGACGACGAAAGTGCCAAGATTCTGAAGCAGGCCGGTGTCGTGCTCCGCCAGTTCTCTCCTCCCTATGAAGACTAGCACAGGACGATCCTCCTGAGTTCTTGCATAGCTAGACTAGACATGTACATATGAAGGTTCACGCATATAATTCTTTGCAGTCACCGCGATTGTGATTATTTTCCACAGTTTTGTTCGCTTGGCGTCCCGCAGCCACAAAGACATGTGAAGTTTCGATGAGATAATGTCGCGCCTGTGAATATTATATATATGTAAATGTATATGTGTACTTGAGGCGTCTTTCCGAACAAGCACTAGTTCGCAAATATCAGGACCTGAATGTCTGACGAGAAGAGCACTCCGAGAAAGAGTGCAATCATCGTTGGATGCGGCGTGGGTGGTGTCGCCGTCGCTGCTCGTCTAGCGCACGCTGGACTGGACGTGACTGTGGTCGAGAAGAATGCTTTCTCCGGAGGTCGTTGTTCACTAATCTACGACGAGAAGGACCCAGGGTACCGTTTCGACCGGGGACCGTCATTCTACCTTATGCCAAAGACGTTTGAGGAGACCTTTGCGGATCTCGGGGAGAATGTGAATGATTGGCTGGAGCTGAAGAAGTGTCCCCGAAACTACAAGGTGCATTTCCACGACGGCAAGATTGTCGAGTTGAGTTCGGACATGGTCAAGATGAAGGCAGAGGTGGAAAAGTGGGAGGGACCAGAGGGATTTGAGAACTTTCTCGCCTTCATGAAGGAGTCGCACTACCATTACGAGGCATCAGTCAATATGGTGCTGAAGCAGAACTTTGAGTCCATCTGGCAATTGCTCACGCTGCACAATCTCAAGGAAGCCTTTAACCTGCATGTGCTCAACAAGATTTATGCGCGGGCCAGTCACTACTTCAAGACGGACCGACTCCGGCGCGCCTTTACCTTCCAGACCATGTACATGGGCATGAGTCCCTTTGACGCGCCGGCCACGTACAATCTGCTGCAATATACTGAAATGGCCGAGGGCATCTGGTATCCCGTGGGTGGCTTCAACACGGTCGTGCAGAGTCTCGAGAAGATTGCAGAGAAGCACGGCGCAAAGTTCAGGTACTCGAGCCCCGTACAACGCATCGAAATTGACCTCAAGACGAACGAGACGCGCGGAGTCATCCTCGAGAGCGGTGAGCGTCTCACTGCCGACATTGTCGTCTGCAATGCGGATCTCATCTACGCTTACGGTAATCTACTGCCGGAATCGCCATACAGCCTGAAACTGGCGGAGAAGAACCTGACGAGTTCCTCGATAAGTCTCTACTGGAGCATGAAGGAACGCATCCCGGGTCTCGACACGCACAACATCTTCCTGGCGGAACACTACAAGGAGTCCTTTGACGACATCTTCAAGAAACTGACGTTGCCTGCGGAACCCTCTTTTTACGTCAACGTGCCGTCGCGCATCGATCCTACGGCCGCACCAAAGGACAAAGACGCGCTGGTGATTTTGATCCCCGTCGGATACATCTCCGACAAGCAGGGTCCACAGGACTGGCCGGCACTGCAGAAGCGTGCGCGAGCATTCGTGATTGAGACGCTGGAAGCTCGTCTCGGGTACCGCGATTTCGCGTCCCTAATTGCCAATGAACGCATCACGATGCCGCAGGACTGGGCGTCAGACTTCAATTTATACCGCGGCAGCATCCTCGGCCTGTCGCACGATATCCTGCAGGTCCTCTGGTTTCGTCCCGGCACAAGACACGACAAGTACCGCGACCTCTACTTTGTCGGTGCCTCCACGCAACCCGGCACCGGCGTGCCCATCGTCCTCTCCGGCGCAAAATTGACCGCCACACAAGTCTTGCGGGACCATAAGATTGTCTCGTCAGTCACGCACAAACTCCCTACTGCCGCCAAGAGTGGCCTCGACGTGGTGCGCGAAAACGAGCCCGTCTTGCGCAACATTCTCTTTCTCTGCCTCATTCTCGCACTCATCGCGTTTGTCTCTGGCCTGCATCGCTTCGTGCCCATGCCGGCCGTCTTCTGATTTGCTTTTTGTAATGGTGTAGCAACGGACAAAGAAAAAAGCACAAGCAGCGTAGCGTAGAAGAACTGACTCCATAGAAAAAGTTTGTAATAATCACCAGTGCTTCATTGATCATTTCTCAAATTTCTATGTAGTCATGACACGTCGCTCACGCTCTAACAGAATGATTCAGTGTATCACATGCTATCGTCAGAGTCATCCATGAATTGCCCGCTCATCGTAGGACCAGGATGGCGTCTCGCCGCAATTCCCTTGCGTTTTCCCTTGCCATTATTGGCGCCACCGGAGCCGTCGTCATTATGATTCATGCCTACTGCCCTGCTGCCTTGCTGCCGATCGATGTACTCCGGATCGAGCTCGAGTCTCTTCTGCAGTGCGACCATGCGCAGACTCATTTCGTCGATGGAGCGATATACCTGTTCCAATCGCGCGAGTTGAGCGTCCGCGTCGAATGTGGCGGTAGGGAAATCGACGATGTCCTTTTCGTCTGTTGTCGATGTGAGGCGACCGTCTGCGTTCATGACGGCGAGTAATTGTGCCGTTGCCGGATCGTCCAGCCCTACCCTAGTGGCGAGATCTTGCATGTAGATACTACTATAGACGTTTTTCAGTTGGAGAATTTTGTGTGCCGCCACGCTGGCAATGGCAGTCTTCAGGAGCCCATCGTTGCCATGTTCTTTGACTTTACTTTGGTGTGTAGTGGTCAAGGAGATGAATTGGTCGCCTGGGACGATGTATTGTTCGGCCATTTCGATGTACTCTGCGGCGAGGATCTCTAGCGACCTCCTTGTATTCGAATGCGTTGTCTTTGGGAAGGGTAAAAGTCTACCGTGATGTATCAGACCTATCAACACATACTTTCTGTATGCCTCGAGCTGTAACAGGCTTGTATTGTTCCCACCGGCGGCTAGAACCAGTGACAAGGATAGCAAGGCTCGGGACCATGATCCGATAGCGGCGAAGCACAGAGCTCCAAAGAAGTGGAAGGTCAGATGATCATTGTAGTTGAGTCGATGCTCCTTTGGCAAATTCTCAATTGACTGGTCAAGTAAAGGCATGGCTGCGCGATACTCTCGCAATGAACAGCATGTTCTCACCAGGATACCATGCACCGGCGTCAGACTGTTCAGTGGATATCTTTGTAGGATAGTGTACAAGAGATCGACAAAGGCTAGCGATTTCTGGTGTCCCGACAGAATATCGAGCAATTGTCTGATGTTGGCGGCGTCTGAGTCATCGAGTTGAGCGGGCTGGAGACCGCGAAGATAGTCCGTCACTGCTTGTATAGTGGCATCGTTCGCGTCCTGTTGCAGAGCTTCCAGTAACTGTAAGGATTGGCCACTTGACATTGCTCGTTCCGACTTCAGTTTGAAAGCATCGAATACTGCACAATCCAGGATCGCAATGGCCAAGATAGTACGAAGCTGGACTCTATCTGAAGTGCAATACTTGTGCCGATACACTGCAATGATGTACGAGCTGAAGACCTTCTTGTAATCTGTGGAGAAGCGTCGCCTGAGTGGAGAGCTCCTCGCAAATTTATGGAAAAGTTGTTGAAATCATCTCGAGAAGCGTTCGTTGTTAAGCGCAGTAGTCTTGGCCATTCTTTCCTGCTCTTCACACAGGAATCTTCACGGCATACTATGGGCAAAAGAAAGCACGACGAGACTGAGGAAGAGCGAAAGGCCAGGAAGGCTGAGAAGAAAGCGAGAAAAGCTCTACAGAATGGTGTAACCACACCTGCTGGAGAGGATGATGATGCAGCTGCCGCTGCGGCCACCGCGAAAGCAGCACGCAAAGCTGCGAAGAAGGCTAAGAAGGCAACCAATGGGGCAATTGAGTCTCAACCGGCCGGGTCCGAAAAGCCATCTTCGAGTGCTAGCACCGTCACATTATCACCGGAAGCAGTTCAACAGTATTTGAAGAAGCACACGATCGAGATCACCGTGCCCGACAAGAAAAATCTCAATCCCATAACTGAGTTCTCAGCGCTCGATGTACATTCAGACATCAAGGCAGAGCTCTCGAAGTTCAAGGAACCATCACCTATACAGGCCGCTTCATGGCCTTATCTCTTAGCTGGAAAGGATGTGGTGGGAATTGCCGAGACAGGTTCCGGAAAGACGTTTGCTTTCGGTGTTCCGGCCATGCAGTATATACTCTCCCTGACGAAAAAGACTGGTGTACATGTCCTTGTTGTAGCTCCCACTAGGGAATTGGCGATTCAAACTTCTGACAACCTGAATATACTCGGAAAAGCAAGTAAGTTGCGATCTGTCTGTATTTATGGCGGAGTATCGAAAGATGCACAAAGGAGTGAGCTCAAGAGGGCGAATATCGTGGTTGGGACACCTGGACGTATCATCGACATGCTGGACGACGGCTCGCTCGACTTCAGCCAAGTGGGTTATCTCGTATTGGACGAAGCTGATCGTATGTTGGACACTGGCTTTGAGGAAGATATCAAGAAAATCATTCGGGCTTGTCCAGACCCTACACAAGGTGCCAAGAGGCAGACCCTTATGTTTTCTGCTACATGGCCAGAGATTGTCCGAAAGTTGGCCTCGACCTTTATGAACGAGCCCGTCAAGGTCACGATTGGTTCTTTGGAGTTGTCTGCTAATGTCAGGGTGGCACAGAAAGTCGAGGTGCTGCAGGAGCAACGGGACAAGGAGTGGCGTCTTCAACAAATCATCAAGCAATACCAGTCGGGCAAAAACAAGAATGATCGCATCCTGATCTTTGCCCTGTACAAGAAGGAAGCCGCGCGCGTGGAAAGCACGCTGAAGTACAAGGGTCACAATGTAGCTGCCATCCATGGTGACATGACTCAGGTACAGAGAGAGCACGCTCTATCACAATTCAAGTCTGGTGACTGCCCACTGCTCGTTGCTACGGATGTCGCTGCGCGTGGTTTAGACATTCCTAATGTCACGCTGGTCGTGAACTTGACCTTTCCCCTCACCATCGAGGATTATGTGCACCGAATCGGCAGGACCGGTCGGGGTGGTCTCTCCGGCGTTGCCATCACCTTTTTTACGAAAGAGGACAAGGCTCATTCTGGTACACTAATTAATGTCTTGAAGCAGGCTAAACAAGACGTGCCAGAAGAGCTGCTCAAGTTCGGAACGACTACCAAGTATGTCTGCCACTAATCGATAATCACGAGATTGGCTAACGTGTGCTAGACCCAAACTCGATGTGTATGGCAGGAGAATGGACGAGGATAGAGAACCAATGAAAGCTGCTACGAAAATCACCTTTGATTGAGTGCATGTCGGTATTGTTGAAGGCATTAGGGGATAAATCTGGGGATAGATTGCATAAGCGTAGCATGGCGAGAGTCTATTTACAGATCAGAATGCATGTCCCTTGTCAAGGCCATTCACTGACCTCAGCTTAACTCAATTCTGTTGCACAAGGGCGTGAAATTGTGGTCCAAACTGTGATTAGACCAAGAACTTACATTGTTATAGATACAGTGGAGTAAAATCATAGAATCTGATTATGAAGGCTTTCGAAATCGCCACAAAATTCGGCACATCTTCATCATCATATGCATGCCCAGCAATAATATCAATCATCGCAGCACGTAGAACAGTAATACTTCCCATCGACCTTCTAGATCTGGCCAAAAGACTGACTTGACTGCTACAACGATACCAGCGAAATCGTGTTATGCATGTCTGAGCACGGATTGCAAGGGACGCATGACATTACCTGACCTGCCACTCGAGATTTGGGAACATGTCTTGGAGTACTGCGACCACGCGACCCAATACACCCTGAGACACACCTCGAAGTCATGGAAGCATCACGTCGAGCGTCGCATCATCCCCGCCGCCTTGGCAGAGGGACAGTACGAGGTGCCTGACGTCTCCATCCTGCTCTTCAATGGGTTCCATCAGTACCGCAACAATCAGCGGCTCGTCTTTGCCGGCACGATGCAGGACGTCTATCACCCGTACAAGGACAGCACGGAGGACTATGCGCTCTTCAAGTTGGTTGACCCACTACGGTACTTCAAGCTGAACCGCATGGAGGACGTGGAGGACCTGTACTTGGTGCGGACGTGCACCGACGTGTTCATGGAGGCGTGCGAATTGAAGGAGGCGGTCGTCATTCGCAAACACGAATTACGCAGGGAAGGACTCATCGGGCCCGACGAACAGAGCTTCATGTTGCCCTATCGCCTCCTCTGGCGCACCGATTGGGAGATTCAGGTGCCTGTTTCCAATTGCAACACTACTACTACCACCAGCACCGAGCCCTTCGTCGATGGCGTCGCCGTCAGTATCTACGGCATGGGCACGCCGGATCAGACTTGGTCAGGCACCTTTTCCGTTGGTGCGAATCTGCCTTACTAGCCAGACACGGACGAGCACACAAAAGTGAATTTTATCAGCATAAGTGATCAAGGGCTAAGAAGTACTAGCGAGCATTAACGAATGAACCACATCAGCTTTTGTAATCTATCATTAACAAGTATTTCATGGTGGATTGTGCAAACCCAATAATTGTTGCATTACCCAATTCTTCTAGATAACTACTGTAGCTATAGCGCTTCTCTATTTGATCCCAATTATGAAGCTGAATTTAGAGTTCGATAGACCGTGCGCCACTTTCCAGCCACAGAATCATCTGCTAATCCCCATGCATCTGACGACAATGAAATATATACGCATATCATGTATACGCATAACTCGGCCTTGCAACTTCTTAATGCAGCTGTAAATATTCATTGTGTGCCATCCTTATGTCACTGAGATCCCGAATTGCCCGGGCATCGCGACGATACTCAAAGATTGATCGATAAAGATTGGGGCGGGTCCGTCATGTCGCTGGACATTTACGCCAAGACGTACGTGCCGGCCTGGCTCAAGAAAGTAAATCGGCACGAGGACAATGTGCAGCACTTGCGACTACACCACGACCATCATCACAACGACGATGATGGCGACCATCATCATCATCATCATCAGGCAGGACGGTCGAGTACGTGGGCGAGTCGCTACGTGAGCGCATTCAGTGGTCGGGACGTCTGGCGCACACCGCCATCATCCTCCTCCAAGGCCAAAGAGTCGGCGCGAAGAAGAGTCGTGCAGGATGCACAGGTACGCGCGAGTATCGTCGCCTTTCACGACCGCGTGGCACAACTGAGACGGATGCTGGCATGGGAGACGGAAGCACAGGTCGAGCGGGCATCGACTGAATGTCGTCTCTACAACGTCCGATTGACTCCTCTTCCCAACACATTTACGACTACGACTACGGCACCGGTAAGGCCCAGGTACAACGGCGGCTACGGCTACGGCACGGCGAGGTACGAGTGTCATGTACCGGGTATCGCAGAGTACACTCCCCGCGCATTCCTCCACGACGCAGTGGAACTCAGACAACTCTTGCCCCACGCCAAAACCTTTGACGGGCTCGTCATCCACGCGCGAATTGTCGCGGTCCGACGCAACCGCGGACAAGTCGTCGTCCTCGAGTGCCCTGCTTTCACCATACACTCTGGCGCCTTCAATGTCGCCTTTCCATATAATTGTGAGGATGCCGAGCGACAGGACAGGATGCTCGCCGACATGGCCGTCGACGAGGAAAGTGTACGTCTGTGTAGAACACACCGAGAGAGGAGTGTCGAGAAAGACGAAAGGAAATGATGTTGACTCATCTAGGCATGGCTCGCTTCCTATGCCGCTCCGAATCTCAGAGACTGTAGACTCAAGACACAACTCACTCAAGTGCGCAACTTCAAGTGGAAGGATCCACAGCTGAATCTCGAACAGATGAAAGCTGTACAGGGTAAGCACCCAAGGCTCTTGTTTTTCCTGAATACATTTGCCTAACCTTTTATAGAGATCCACGAGCAGCGGTACGGCGATTTGCCATACTTAATTCAAGGTCCACCGGGGACAGGCAAGACAAAGATCGTGGTCGAGGCAATTCTGCAGATCCTCGAACTGAACCCTGGTGCACGCATCATTGCCTGTGGTCTGCATCACCCACTACATCATGCTCACCAAAAGTGTGACTGACTCTTTTCAGGCCCGAGTAATACTGCCGCAGACACAATCGCCACGCGACTTGCCAGGCATCTGCAGCCTCGCGAATTGCTGAGACTCAACGGCGCTTGGAGAACGTTTGAGGAGGTGCCTGAGCCACTTCTGCCGTATAGCTCAATCGTAGATGATGGCTTTGCCATTCCTGATTTCCCAACACTTATGTCCAAAAGAGTGCTTGTAGCCACCACATCGGAGCTTCTCCAGTTGTGCGATATCAAGTGTGATAATCGCTCATTGGCACGGTTTGAGAGCTTTGCCATGACTGCATTATATCCTGCCGACAAGTTGAGGACGCCCAAGGCGCATTTTACACATCTGTTTGTCGATGAAGCAGGTCAGGCTACGGAGTCTGAGTGAGCGGTGTCCGATTTACTCTGTATGGCTTGACTGATCTAATAGAGTATTGTGTGCTTTTGCAATTGTCGAGCCGGTTCTGAGTCAGAGGGTTTCGGTGGTATTGGCTGGAGATCACAAGCAATTGGGGCCGCGCATCCTCTCGTCCAGAGCGAGGCAGTCTCAATTCGACAAGAGCTTGTTTGAGTCTGTGCTCGAGCGTCCATGTTATGCAGATCATCCACTAGCCAGGGCTAAACTCAAGAAAGAGCCACGACCAAAATTGCCGTTTGTACATCCGGCTTTCGCTAATTTATATCGCAATTATCGATCTCACCCAGCAATCATCATGGTTCCATCACATTTGTCCTATGATGCTTCATTATCAGCTTGCGCGCAAAATGTCGATGGCTTCTGCTCAGCAGCTAGCGGTCCCGTCCCAGTGAAGTTTATTGGGCATAATGGTCTTGAGAACGCTGCTGACATTGAGGTGCCTATCTCATGGTATAACCAGATGGAGATACAACTCATCACTAGAGAAGTGAAGACTTTGGTCGACGATGTATCCTACAACCTGAAGCCGCAAGACATTGCAGTGATGGCACCATACCGAGAACAAGTGGTTCGAATTCGTCTGGCACTTCGCGAGCTCAATTTGTCTGCGGTGACGGTCGGGACCATAGAGGACTACCAGGGCGCGGAAGCTAGAGTTGTACTCATCTCCATGGTAAGAACACAAGCTCGCTTTCTGCAGCAGGACAAAAGGCATGGTGTGGGTCTTTTCAGCGAGGCCCGTCGATCGAACGTAGCTCTCACCCGAGCGAAGGAGCTTCTGATTGTCGTTGGTAACCCTCATCTCATGTGGGAAGATGTTACGTGGAAGAGCTGGCTGTCTTTCTGTCTAAGAAATGAAACGTACTTCGGACCACGAAACTCCCAAGTCGACGATGAATTGGACAAAAATGCCGTGCTTTCGTCGTTGGAGAAAGCCTATTCCTACAAAGAAGAACAATGTTCCAGCCTGCTCGGCGCCGGTCGACAAGACGTCGAGCAATATTCTGATGAAGCTATGCGCCTAGCCGGGGACCTAGCACAGAAGATTCTGGACAAAGATGAGTACTGATTTCACTCGATGTCATGACCGACCTCGATAAATGTGGGACCTAGAGCCTCAAAATCAATAATAATAGGCCGATATGAAGCGCGACAGCACAGATACTATTGAGTGAGTACCATCATCGTGGTTTGCAATCACGTACACATACCCTGCTCGGTCAGCTACGACGCCTTAGCAGGTTGATGTCCATACTGGTCAAAAGCACAATGCTGCCACACGTAACGAAAGTGGTGTCATCTGTTCGTTCGAAATCTCTGCGACCAAGTTCCGAACGGAGCCAGCCAAGGATCAGGAGGAGCAGAGCAAAGACAGTGTATAGTATGCCGATGGTGCTGAAGCTCTGTTCAAAGAGTCGAAGGATGACCAGCGCGAAGCCAAACTCGGACAGCGCTGAACGATAGTACCTAACAGGATAGGTAAACTTTCGTGAACCTCATATAGTATAGGTCTGACATACCCTGCTGATGTGCGCTGTCGAGCTCGCAAGTCGAGAAGGTGACGCGCGCTATACTCGGCATGCCAATTGGCTAACGGGGTCGTTTCTGAGATCATGCCACCTGTTGAAGCTCCGTAGTTGCAGAGCCTATGGTTGTTGCGACTGCATGGGGCACAATATCATAGTCTTCTTCAGGAAGCGCGAAATCTTGCTCGTTCATTCCATGCTTAGAGCCTCTGCGATAGATGTGTCTGAGTGAGTAGCGTCTGAAAGCACGAATCGGTGAGCAGAAGGCAAGCACCATCAGCAAGAAAGCACAACCATATCCACAAGCTTAAGATATCCACAAGATCTCCACATGAGACAAAAGTCGAGTTGAGTGCCAATTGAGCGAATTTCACGTGATTTCTCGTCAAAGTGGCGTCCTCAAAGCGGCAGCCATCCCGGTATCGACGAAAGAGGCAAGTGTGTCCGGTTGCGCTGTAGTCGCGCTTGTAAGACCCCGGACTTCAGGCAACGAGAAAGAATACATACACTTCTCCTGGTCTCTAATTACCATTTTAGCTTATCAGACACAGGGTGACAGGCACGGCACAGAGGAAGAAATCCTTCCTCGATAGACAAGTTGCCATGGACACCGCAAACGAGTCCCGGTCGCTCGAGTCTTGGCAAATCATCACCGGAGACAAGGAGTTTCGTGATGTACAGGACTATATGCAAGAGTGCGGTCTCTCCAAAGCTGGTTTCAACTACAACGTGGTCTCTGTCTTCGGCTCGCAGTCTACTGGAAAGTCTACGCTGCTCAACAAACTATTTGGCACCCATTTCGCAACCATGGATACCGTCTCGCGGCAACAAACTACAAAAGGGATATGGATCGCTCGGGCTTCGGACTCAAATATCCTAGTAATGGACGTCGAGGGCACTGACGGCAGAGAGCGAGGGGATGATCAGGACTTTGAACGAAAGAGCGCTTTGTTCTCTATCGCAACTAGTGAGGTCTTGGTTGTCAATATGTGGGAAACACAGGTGGGACTGTATAATGGCGCAAACATGGGTCTGCTTAAGACTGTTTTCGAGGTCAATTTGCAGCTCTTCCAAAACAATCAATCAAAGAAGGAAAGATCACTCTTGCTTTTCGTGATCCGAGACCACCTTGGCACAACTCCCTTGGATAACCTTTCAGCGACCATTCTCACTGATCTCAAGAAGATGTGGTCCTCACTACAAAAGGTGTGATACTTTTACGAACACTAAGTGTTTGCTGCTGACCATGTTAGCCACAAGGGACTGAAGACTCTGAAATTGCCGACTATTTCGACTTCCGCTTCGTTGGCCTGCCACATAAAGTCTTGATGGAGCGAGCCTTTGATGACTCTGTCAGTAGCCTGCGGAGGAATTTTGTGGACAGTGCCGGTCCAGAGGCGATATTCAAGCCTGTCTATCATAAAAGAATCCCTGCCGACGGATTTTCACAATACGCAAAAGGTGTTTGGGAGGCTATAGAGGCAAATAAAGACCTTGACCTGCCAACACAACAAGAGCTGCTGGCTCAATTTCGATGCGATGAAATCGCCACCATCGCACTGGCGACATTTGACTCCAATATTGGAGAGACTGAGCAAGCTATTCAGCCAGGTATTGTCTTACCCAATCTTGGGCCCAAGATGTCCTCAGCACTTAGCGCAAGTTTGGCAGTCTTTGACAATGACGCAAGCAGGTACCATAACACTGTGTATACCAAGAAACGATCGGATTTGATCACCTCATGCGAGGCGCGTCTCCACACGCTCTATCGGAGTCAACTCGCCTCAAAGCGCAAGTTGTGTTTGCAGGACTATGAAAGAGCAGTCGTTGAACGTGTTCGTGAATCAAATAGCTATGACTTTCAAAGTCTCACAGAGGGACAAACTAGCAAGGTCTTGCACGAATTCGAAACGGAGGCAAGGGACTGCTGTATCGAACCAATGGCCTGGCAGTACGCTGAAGACAAGCTGCTTCTCGAATCAGAGTTATCTGACATTACCGCAAAGTTACGAATCGAGGAAACCAAGAGGATCACTGATCAGCTGTATCGCTCATTAAAATCAATCTTTGAGGAAACCATCACAACAGAATTCAACACTTTGGACACCACGCTATGGGACCGTGTGCTCGAAAAGTGCATCAACAGAACCTTACAAGAACATCTAGATCGCCTCAATGAAAAATTGCAAGCTCTTAATGTGCCTGCAGAGGATATCAGGCAATGTACAAACAACTTTTCGCGTCGAGCTTGGCGCTTGCTGCGCAGTCGTATAGGAGAGGAAACCACCGAGTCACATTTGTTGTTGAGGTTGCGCGAGCATTTCGAGAATCTCTTCAAATTTGACAGGGATGGTGTGCCTATCGTTTGGAAAGCAGGAGACGATATTGATGGCAAGTATCGCACCGCACGAGAAGGAACTCTAGAGATCGTGCCGATATTTGCTCGTATTCAGAAAAGCGATGGAATGGTGCCAGCCCTCCCAGAAACCAAGTCTGAAGATGATGATTTCAATGAGGATACTATCCTAAAGATTATGAACAGCTCGCGACAAGTTGATCTCACGTCGAGGTTCAGGAGAATGGCTGACGGGGTATATATCGAGGCGAAGAGGAGCACGGTCTCGTCTGTAGCCAGTGTACCGCTGTACTTTTACGGTCTGCTTCTTGTTCTAGGCTGGAACGAGCTGATGGCTCTCCTGAGAAATCCGTTATATTTCATCACGATCATTTTTGCAGGACTCGTTGCGTATGCTGTCTACACGCTCAATCTGTCTGGCCCGGTCGAACAGGTAGCTCGCGCCATGTTCGGCACGGTGTTTGACATTATCAAAATCAAGCTGCGAGAGGCACTGGACATCAGCCAAGAAAGTGTTCCAGAGCTTTTGCATTCCACAGGCTCTAGTGGTCGGCGAGGAAATGTCTCGTCACCAGGTCTTGGCGAAGAAATAGCCCTGGATGACCTCTCTCCAGAGGGCAAAAAGGACTTGTGAGGGTTTGGCATCTCGATATCTTTCAGACATGCATCGAATTGGCAGTGGTAATGTTTAATGCTAGCATCATCATATATAATACCATAATCTTAATGACCATACACTTTGTCGCCACGCCAGGGAGGACTTGACCGGCTCCATACATCGCGTTCCAAACCTGGAAGTTTGCTTGGCGTTCTGCCACACGCGGGAAATTGTCAAAGCAAAACAATCCCTGAACAATGCATATACTAGGATAACATCAATCCATCCGAGCCGTGCAGGCAGTCAGATTCCCAGTCAGTGGAAAGCAAAGCGCGTCGAGTGGAAGACTCTCGATGGAGAATGAGTCGACAAAGCCTGCGAGTGTGTCAAAGACAAGCTTTTTGAGCTGGTTCAGCGGACTCAGGAATGCATGGGAACAAGCGAAGAGAGATTATCGAGAGCAGACGAGGCTCAAACGGCGTTCAACCAGAGGCCTAAATCAACGATTTGATGATCTATGCAATGACACGGCCGACATAACTGCAGAAAAGTCTGCGAAGCGCAGACGTGTGAGACGATCACGCAAGAACAGGACCATTGACCCGAACCAAGAACACAAGAGAAGTAAAGCGACAAGCACAGTGGCCCCAAGTAGTCTATCGCTGTATGTTGCTCGAGAGGACCCGGCTGCGTCGGGTGAGCGCGAAAAGAGTACTGCCTCAATTCTGGACGCCAGTTTCCTGCGCAAGATTCGAGACCCACCAGTCTTCAATCCTGTCGTTGCAGACTTGACTACAGGCACTACACTACCAAGGGTAGACAGTGAGACTCTACCTGCAGCCGAGCAAATACCACATCAAGAAGAAGCTCCAGATCCGGGACGCAAGCGCAAAATTGATGAGTCTACTGGTACTGTGGACACTGCTCGCATCAACGAGGAGTACATTGCCAGGGTACATATGAGGGTGCAGCAGCTCGAGGCAGAATTGGAGGCTGCACGAGCGCGCCTGCAGGAATACGAAGCCACGACTGTCGTACCCGGGACAGCTGAACCCGGCAGCGTACCGCTGGCTGAGTCTGCTACACAGGAGATCGGCAGCGGCAGCAGCAGCACGACGCAAACGCATACTGCGAGTGACTACGGCAAAGTCAGGGAGGATCACTTTGCACTGAGTCCCTCCAAGCTGGAATTCTCGCCCATCCGTGTACAATTGGCGGACGTGAGCAATGGAGAGATGGCGCGGCGGGAGGCACTGCAGGCGCTCAAGCAGAGAATCAAGCGCAAGTAGAGAGCCGCCAATATTGCGACAATCATTGTTCATATCATGTGATGACTCGCTACAAACATGCAAGCAAAGCAATGGTAATCATATAGTTCAACCTTGCCATATGCATGAGCACATATGTAGCAATATAGTATACGTATGTATATATGTATGGTATAGACCTGACCAGCGGAAGATCTGAAACGGGGAGAATTCCCTCGGGTGGAAATGAAAGAGATATGAGGGGAAGCGCAACTTGACAGGATCGCAATCAGAAGCCTCGCAGCGCCGATCTCTCGCTCTCTTCCCCGGTCCCCAATCCTCCCTTCGCCTGGTGCACCCATGGCCACGCACCGCTACAAGTCCCCACTACCTTTCATTGTTTACGATAGAATCCTGTAGGGTCTGTGAGGGTATTTGGTCCTTCGATTCTTTGGAAGCAACCAGGCATGGAGGCATTCACAAAGAGTCCACGGTACGCGTCCCTTGGTGACGACAGTGTCGCGTGATAAGAGCCCAATGGACTGACAAGCTCTTAGGGGATGCCCAATTCACGATGAGTTTGGTCTCGTCCTGTCCACCACGATAGAGCGACTCACTGGTCAATGTGTCTACGGTTCACAGGCCAGCGTCTCTTGGTTGTTTGGTGCTCTTTCCCTCTTGTGCTGGTTTCAGGGTACGTGATTTCACAAGCACCATCTCGGGAGGGGCCATTCAATTGACGGGCTTTCTAGCACAATTTCCGCAACTCATCATGAATCTGCAGCGAAGCTCGACCGAGGGTGTGTCGGCTGCCTTTCTTGCGAATTGGATGATTGGTGATGTGACGAATCTCATCGGTTGTCTGTTGACGCGGCAACTGCCCTTCCAGACGCTGCTCGCGACGTACTACTGCTTCATTGATGCTTGTCTGGTCTTTCAGTACATGTTTTACAACTTTGTACGTCGACCGAGCGTCGTGGTGCTCCAGGGAGTGGAACACGGTGACACCCAACGAGGTCCGAGGCAGTCAAAGTGGAGATCGAGCTTCAGCAGTGTGCTCGTCATTGCCATGCTGGCATCGGGAGTCGCAGCAGAGACTGGCACAGATCATCCCTCGACGACCGCAACGATTGGCACTGTCTCTGCCTGGTTGTCCAGTCTATTGTACTTTACTTCTCGTCTCCCGCAAATGTATGCATATCGTCAGGGCATCTGCAAGGTTTGTGCTGACATGTTATTTAGTCACAAGAACTACGAGCGAAAGTCTACGGAAGGCTTGAGTGTTCTGTTATTCCTGGCCGCATTCTGCGGCAACATGTTTTACACACTCTCAATCGTGGTGTCACCCTTTGCGTGGCCAAGCAAGTACACGACGGCGGAAGAGGCACGCTTCTTTCTCTACAACGCCCTTCCATTTCTCATTGGCTCTGCGGGGACGCTGTGCTTCGACGTCTGCATTATTTCCCAGTGGATGTACTACCGATCCCCGCAAGAGTCGCTCTTCAATGTACAATTTTCTTTTAGACGTGTTCGCCGGCGAGCGAGCGATGGCATCGTGGAGGCGGAAGCTCTCTTACGGCACAGCATGCGCGAGTACGGCATCCAGAATGATGCCGACTCTTAGCCACTTGGTTACTACCTACAATAGACTGGGCATAATGAGGCATGACGACAGTGGGTGCATGCATATGGATTTAGAGGAGCACCACCGCACTTATTAATGAATGGAATGGGTGGATGATTCGGGCGTCAGTTCCGGGAGTCTTGTCGTTTGGCTGCATCCCACATTTACAGGGTAATCACATATTGTATGGGCAATTGTAATAGATAGGTCCATGGGATAAACATGTCAAGGATAATGTTGGGCGAAAGAATCGCAAGCCATGACTGGCCGTGCTTGATCGTACAAACCTGGAAGTGACAGACTGCAATACTAATATGCACATCGCGGAAGTTAGATTTCCTTTCCTGCTTCTCAATCAGGAAGGTCACTTGTTGGAAAGCTTTCGCACACGCATATTCGCGGTGTGTAAGGAATTCAGTATCGGATTTGAAGGCGTTATGTAGTCCGTGCTGCAGAGTCCGAAGGAAACGCTCATTGTATAGTTCTTTTCCGATAAGATTGAGCAAGAAGCTCACGGGATTCTGTCGGTCCTACCCTGGAGCTGTAACAAGTAGATAGCTATAGATATCATATATGCATACGAAAGGACCGATTTAAAATATAACCTTTCAAATGTGTGTCACTTGCAATTGGGCTGGGCAACTCGCGATTTCTCGGGAAATGCCGTTCTGCGCAAGTGGCGGTGGCGGTGTGGCACTTACATCTGCCTTCACTCACAAATGGGTTAAAAAAAAGCCGGGACGGCCCACCGGGTTCTAAAGAGTTATACCTTAAGCTTAAGCGTAGGTAGATTTAGGAAAAGGGGGCCGCACGTATGCCGGGATGGTGAGATTTCGAGTACTCGAGTAGATACGGCCGGTAGTATATGATTATGGAGAGTCCGGCTCGACTGGCCCGGCGGGTGACGCACATGGCAGAAAAGGAACAAAGGAAAATAATTATGCCGCACGTACGTACGGCATTTCTAGAGAACAAAGAAAGTCAGACCTGTTTTGACGTTTGACGTTGACAGAAATGACACGACACGACACGACGTGACATGGTCATGACAACGGAATATGAAATGGCGAGAGGAAGGCGGACATTGGTTGAATTGTGAAAGGACCTCATGGAAACCTTGCGGCGCGGGATGTTTTAGTGGATTTCTGTACTGCACTTCCAATTGATGATTATATGGATCTTCCGGTGGTATCCGGTCGTTGTCGACTCGCAGTAGGCACATGTCAAGCTGAAAAGTGTCACTTGCCTCTTTTGTGAATGGTGATTCTTCATCTCTCCTTTTCAATTGTCTATCCAGAGATATAAGTCTTCAGAGTCTCGGTCTTCTTGCGCCTCTCCAATATCTACGTATATCAAGACCTGTCCGACTCGATTCGCGCGTCTCCATTACCTTTCCAATCATCTTTCCTCTTCCCCCAATCTCAATGCAACCATGGCGAATCGCTTCTCAAGTATCTCATTTCCCGGGCCCCCATACGGCCGAATGTTATCAGGACTGTTTCCAATACTCGCTCCTGCCCGTGCGTAATGTTTCATGCTCAACCTGCCCCAATCCCATTTTGTCCCGAAATGTTTACATGTCATTAATCCCAATCATGTCTAATTCATGCCTCTTCTCCCGAAACAGGGCCTTCAGAATGGTCGCTTGTGTTCCTCCGGTGGCCGTACCACGGGCATCGGAAATCTATGTGCCGGCGTGGACTGTAACGAGTACGGTCCCATCGGACTTGGCTGCAAGGAAGCTTGCAGAGGTGCCTGGTGATCATATGCAGCGAATGCCTCGCCAAACGACGGCAAGCGCTCGATTGGAGGCATCTTTGCCGAATCCGAGTGACTGCCCGGCCTCATGGATGACTCTTCCCGATAGTCGGGAAGCGGCGATTTTGGTGGTCGAGGGGCCTTCCACGAGGGCCAAACTTCTTGAGAAAACCTAAGAGCCGGAGGAACTGGAGGTCTCGTGGACAACAAATGAGCTTCGCTCGGTGCTCGGCCAGCCTCTTCGTGATAAGCATGAGGTGGTCGATCTCGTGGCACTGACGTCTTCATGTTCATGCGAGAATTTAACGAGCTCTCCTCCTCCCTTTCACTAGACGATGACGCGAGTAGAGTCGCCGGCAAGCGCTGAGGTGCACTGTGTAGATGACCGCGGTAGTACTGATCATAGTCGCTGTTGTATGGATGGCGTACGCGAAAGTGCTGGTGATCATGATCATGTTCTCCCGGCTGCGTCGACACGTGACGTCCTGGCTCACGTGCGTGTGGCTCTTGCGATCTGTCAAGTGCGTGGCTGTCTGCGGACCCTCCGATGCCTAAAGTCTGATTCAGCCTGGTCTTTTCTGCCGCAGTCGCCAAAGGCATGAGACTTGCCCCATCGGCCATCCGCTGTGCTGGCCCATTCGCAGACACACCGGCTGCTGCACTGACAGGTTCGGCAAGGGGACGATCCAGACGGGCCTTCTTGCGAACTCTGATGTCCTTGCGAATGCGAATTTTTAGACCCTGATCAGAGAAGGTCTTGGACAGTTCCGTGCTGTTGGTCATTCCTGGGAAGCGCTTGGCGGAGTAGACCGTGAAAAATGCTGAGAGGCAGTGTGCGACGGGACTGACGAAGGAGCCCTGTAAGCCAAAGACATCAAACCTGAGTCGATACGAGCCCTCGGGTCGTATATTGAGATCGGAAAAGACAAAGAAAGCGCCAGTCTTGTTGTCTGTGGCAGGGTCTTTGAGGTAGAAGATGGAAGATAAGATTGTACCTGTCAATAGATTAGAGGATAGTGGTGCAGGATCGAGTGCTGATTGATTGTCGTGATGACTTCCTGTGCGGTTTGGAGTATCGATGAGTGTTGAGACACAGAAAAATGTCGCGGTGTCTCCATCAGCATAGAGTTCTGTTGTGTTTCGATGACTCAACTGCAAAATGACCACAGGATCTATAGGTCTTCGGTCCGGTCTATCTGCTGAACCACATGCCCTTGCTGCCACAGGTTGCTGCCGAATGAACAAATTGTACCCCGAAAAAGGCATTGCGCCAATCGGCAGGCGGTGATATGTTCAATGGATATACGGACTTTTCGGAAGGAGAGTAGATGGTTTTCCAAATTGTTGTAATGTCGAATGACCGAGCGATAGTATCTTGAGGAAGAGACGAGCGCAATAGCAAACCTGGGTATTGAAAGCAAGATACTGGTTTGTCGATTGCGCAGGACTTCCCAGTGCTGTGAATGTGTTCGAGGACGTTACCGCGTTGTCGACCACAAACACTAGAAATTCGCCAGCTACCTCGAAGCTTTGATAGAGCTATCTCGTAAGGAGAATTGTCAGATGTTCGAGAAAGACGACCTGTGCTACCACTTCGATTGCCCAGTCTGCTTGACGACTTTTCCTTGCGTCGAGGCAGCCAGTCAATAATGGGTCGGACAAGATTACCGTATCGCTCTAAAGACACCGGGAGAGTGGTGTTGCGAGAAACCCAATTCCAGGAAATGGGCAAAGATATCCTCCTGGACTGTCGGGACCTCCAAGCCGAGAGATCCGGAGAGTGAGGCGCTAGTACAGCAACCCACTATCGAGTCCAAGGATGAGGGACGCGCCTCCCAGAGATGTTGGACACAGACGCCAGATCGGAAGCCGCGAACGAGAAGGTCGGAAACGTTGCTTGATTTCGAGGCAATCTGGTGTGACACTGGATGTGCCGACGTGGTGGACTGGGTGTCAGGGTTCAGCGAACCTTGTGGACGGAATGGAAGAGCGAGGAGGTGCCTGCTGCTGACCGGTAGTCGTCAGCAGACCAGCGACCAGGATAAGTGGGAGTTGGGAAACGAGGAAGTGGTCAGCAGGATCGCGCCAGATCTTGCGTACAAAGCATCTGAGATACCCTATGCTGCTGGCTGTCTGCCTAGTCTGCATGTGCGTCTGTGCCCGGCGCTTGCAAGGGTCAGTAGGTGGGTGCGACTGTCTGGAGACGAGGCCCGCGCGCGAGAACTACGAAGCATGGGATCTGGACACAACAGAACTGGAAGCTTCCTTCCAAGGTTAGATTCTCCCCGAACTGGCACCGGCAGCCAACGCAGCGATCGCTTGGAGCGAGCGAGCGAGCGTACGAATGAACGAACGAACGAGAGATCCACCGATGCGTGGCTCTCTCGCTCTGGCGCAAGCCTCTCTTCTCTGGTTCACCCTCCTTCAACCTCTGCAATAATCCATTTCTCCCCCTGTTGAGAATGCGCAAGCCCATCTTCAAGTTTGTCCCCTGCCCTGCACGCAAGCAAGCAGCTGGGCACATAATGACACGGGAGAACCGAGTGCAGGGGCTTGCACTTTAGGTAGCTGCCCAGCTGGTTGTGAATCTGGCGGCCGTCCATGAAATCACTTGCAGCCAGCCACATGCATATGCGTCTGGCCAGATTCTTCAGCTTGTGGCCACCGTCAAAGGGTGGCAGAACAGCATTTCGCAGCTGCTTCCCTGCCATAGAGGTAGTCCTTATGGTGATTGTCCCGTGGTCGGTGATAGTTGTCTCGTGGTCGTTTGACAGGAATGATGACTCTAAGAGAAATGCATTCGTCTTTCAACACTGCCCATTTATGCATGTGAATCTCGTCGATGTAGTCAGCTTCCCGTATATAGCTAGTCTTGCGATGTCCGGGTCCATCCATGTGCTGCAGCTGACTTGACTGATCCCGACGGCTCTTTCGGGCGAGCAACGACAGGCTGGCTGCACGCACAAGCCCAGTTGTCAGAATGCTTTCTGACAAGCAGCCTCTCTCCCAGATCGTCCGCCACCGTGCTAACCTTGGAAATATCCAACTGCAGCCTGTAGTCTTCATGTCGAGGCTCGTGCTGCCCTTGAGAGATTTGCCATTCACACATGATTGTTCTTGGGAGCATGTCCGGTTTGACATGTATGACAAGACGCGGAATGTATGACAGCACACTCTCGAGCTTGAATAGCTCGAATCGTCTATGTGGCCTATTGGCAATGCTCAAATGCATATACACAATTGGACTCTGGTTAGCGCCGTGCACTGTTAATTGCAACCATGTATTTGTAGGCCTAGGGTATGCCGCACTGCTGAACTCGCCAATTCAATTGCCAAGATACATGCTTCATCCGCTAATCAAGTGCGGCAGCCGCGAGTCCATGGCCTTGCAGCAGCTCGTAACGAACATTTCTTACTCGTATGTCTATATCTATATATGTAATCGTGAGAGGCAACAACTCCGCGGTAGTGAGCCCTTTCAGCCTAGAATATCGCTCTACCTACAGCTCAAGCACACCTGGGCAGCTTCTTGTGGAGGGTGGCGCACAATTGCGGAGTTAAAAACATTCTTATGTCCGAGTGAGGCCCCCCCGTGTTATAGATCTGGCGGCTGGCGGTGGCGCTCAACGCCCCTGAAGTGGCAGATGTACCACTACCTAGCGTGCCAGCAGGAGATCTGATGGATTCACTCGCTAGCCACTGCAACTGGCAATTTCAACTGCCGCACAATTGTCATTGGCATCAGACACACACATACAGTATTTACCTACTTGAAACAGCTGCAGGCCTAGGTAGCCAGACAGTGAGTTTGGTAGTCGTTCACGTATGGGAAGAAGCGCATTCACACTCGCACGTAGCTGTGTACAATGTAAACATGCCCTGATTGTTGTCAAACGTGCAGATGACCCATGCACAAGTCGCCTGCAATTGAATGCATGCGATCTAGGTATGCATACCGCCTGCAGGTAGGGGCTGATCAACAAATTGCAATATCTACTTACCTTATGACTCCAAGTCGAGTCACGGCTCGTAGTGAGTCCGGTACAAGAGACGTGCCCAGGTGATCAGTCGCTGGTCGGGCTGTGCCGATCCCTGCGTTCGCTTTGAAAGCCTTCAAGGTTGGTGTCAGTGCGACCTGTCTACCGTGTGATAACTACCTAGCCACCACAAGTCGGGCTGAAACAACCCGCAGAAACGAACGGGCAGCTTGACCATGGCTATTACACTTTGATCTATCATGTGCCCGACGCACAGGGTCGATGGCAAGGAACGGTTGAGATCTCGACTGACCTGCACATACCTCACGAGACTGGACACGGGTTGAAAGCTCCAGACGACAAAAGATTCCAAGGTTGTTACCATCCAGCGGGCGTTTCATACTTTTAGAGCTAATCCCATGTACAATCCGGCCAGAGAGGTACAACTGTGCACATCTCAACGAGCTACAATACGCATCACTTTTCTGCTGGGCATGACTTGTTATCTTGCATATTCTATTTGTTGCACGTCATTAGTGAATCCACCTCCAGCACGATTTATACACAACGCAATGCTGTGTGAAAAGGATGGAACAACTGTCCCCATTCCTTTCAGACTACAACTGTGCAAAGGCCAAAATAAACTCGTCCTTTCCCATAACTCTACCGAGCCTGTCGATTTTATTAAAGCACAAGGCTCTCCATTAGGACAAAACTGGCCTTGCACGCAGATGGGCAAGAAGCGGGTTTTCCGAGTTCAGACACCGCCATCCATGGATGCAACAAATTCACGCTAGAGACAATGGACAGCCGAAGTGCTGAAAGCTTAAGAGCTCTCCTTTATCGCCAACTCGAAATTAAATTCAAAAGGAGGCGAATCCGCGCACATGTGTTTGGCCCTGGACAAATTTTCTGTTGGGGACATTCGTACCCGGGAGACATGCTCCTGGAGCTCCTCGCACTCTATCTCACACAGGGGAATTCTCGTTCTGACACGTGAAAGGCCCAGCAGCCAATGGGAGACCGGCTGCGAGGGAAATGGCGGTCCTTTGTGCAGCCTGGACCTTGTCGGCCAAAGCGTGGGGCTGCAGCAAAGCTCGCATGGACCGAGACCCGGGGTCCCTCTTGCTCCTGGGACATGGATTGCTGCTAGCGTTTGGTCAGCAGCAGTATAAGTTCTCTGTTTGCTGCTGGGTAGCGACGTTGTTACCATCGCTTCATTCATTTGACGACACAAGTAGAGCATTTCCCGGACATCATACCAGCATGTCTGAGCTCAAGCAGAGAAACGTAGAGTCAGCTCCAAAATCACAGGAGAAGCCAAGGACATACTTTGACACGTATGGACGAGAATTTGTGCTCCCCGATTTTTCAATCAAGGAAATCTACGAAGCCATCCCAGAGCACTGTTTCGAGCGCAACACAATCACTTCCTTATCCTACGTCGTGCGAGACCTCTTCCTTGTGGGCTGTCTCGGACTCGCTGCTACATATATTCACCTCCTGCCATCACTACCGCTGAGATTCGCAGCCTGGGCATTGTACGTCGTTGCACAAGGGTGTGTAGGCACCGGTCTCTGGATTCTGGCTCACGAATGCGGTCACTCTGCGTTCTCCCCGTCGAAGAAGATCAACGACACTGTTGGCTTCATCTTGCACTCTGCTCTATTGGTACCTTACTTTTCATGGAAATTCTCACATGCTCGACACCATCAGATGACTGGCAATCTGGCCAAGGACACAGTATTCGTGCCCAAGACAAGAGCTGCTCGACTCGAATCTCGTGGAGCCAACCCTAGCGACTTTCCTCTTGAGGCACCTGCTGGAGTCGATGCTGACGAGCACGAATCCAAGTTTATGGAGATGATTGAGGAGACACCGCTCGCGACTGCATGGACCTTGCTTCTTCAGCAACTTGGTGGATGGCCAGCCTACCTCTTCCTCAATGTCACTGGCCAGAAATACGAGGGCTACACCGCAAAGGAGGTCAACCACTTCTGGCCATTCTCACCTCTCTTCAAGTCGGAGCAAAGAATCGAAATCGTTCTTTCGGACCTGGGTCTCATGTTCACCTCCTTGTGTCTATACCTCGCATACCAGAAGTTTGGGCTCGCAAATGTCGTCCTCTTCTACGGTCTGCCATACCTTGTGGTTAACAACAACTTGGTCATGATTACCTTCTTGCAGCACACTGACCCTGCGCTGCCACACTACCGTGAGGGCGAGTGGAACTATGCTCGAGGTGCTTCCGCCACGATTGACAGAGAATTCGGGTTCATCGGCAAGCACATCTTCCACGGAATCATCGAGACCCATGTGTGCCACCATCTCATTGCTCGAATCCCATTCTACAACGCCGATGAGGCCACCGTTCACATCAAAAAGGTCATGGGCAAGCACTACCAGAGGGACGACACCAACTTCTTCATCTCGCTCTACCGAGCCGCACGTACTTGCCAATTTGTCGCTGACGCAGGCGACAAGGGTGAGAACGAGGTCGTCTTTTATCAGAACGCTCACGGGCTGGGAGCCAATTCTGATGGCAAAATGAACCAGGTCACGATCTCGGTCAAGTAAACTGTCACTTACAAGCCAAGAGGGTACTCGTCCGTACCAAAACACGTCGTATCATCATCCTCATGGCGAGGAATGCCCTCACGCATTCCATTAGATAGACCTAGAGAGGAAAGGGGCTCAAAACAATAGATTTACAGGATGGGTGGGCTGGGCGTTTTTCACATTTAACTTTTTTTACTGCTTTCTTTTGCTAGACAGCATCACATCAACAACATCATTATTTCGGTCCAGCCTTTCTAACTTTGTATGCATCGTGGTGTGTGGTTTCCTTGCTTCGTGTTTTTATCCTTTATGTGGTGTTTTGTCATGTTTGCTGGCACTTGACATTTGTTGAACGTGCAATCAGATGTGGTCGACGCACGCTTAAGTTTAGTGAGGGCCATAATTTCAACACGATCGAGAGATCAAAATTTAGGGGATCGCAAGTATTGACGCCATGAAAATTATTACATATAACATTATTGCCATCACGAGACTAGTGGCCCCGACGAGCAAGCAAGAGACTGTCCCGGTTTGACGTGTCCACCACACACCAAGGGACTCATTGACGACCTTGGGCTGGACCGGTGGGTGGTGGTCTCGCGTACGGATGACCTTTTTGCGTAGCATCGCCGCCCGCATGTCGATTCGTACGCATCGGTCCGTTGGTGATGGTCGACGGCGACGACGACGTTGATGATGGTCGGGGTGCGCCCATGGACATTGGCATGGACATGGGCATGGCATTTGGTGCAGGAGGAAAGCCAAAGCCGGGCATGCCCATCATGTTGGGCATACCAGGCATACCGGGCATGCTGGGCATCGGTGGGAAGCCCATTGGTGGGAAACCCATCATGCCCATCATCATGGGATCGAAGGGTGGCATGGGGAAGGGCGGCATGCCTGCCATGTTTGCGAGATCTTCGCCGAGATTGCCCGAGTTCTGGGCGTCCTGTCCGGTGCCAGCTGTCGCTGCCGTGGCCTGATCGAGGGCCTCTTGCTTGTTGTTGCTGCCATCACCATTCTGGGCATCCTCATTTGTCGTCGTCGTCTTGGAGGCCAAGTACTCCTGTATCTCCTTCTCGAGATCGGCTTGTGGTGCGAGTTTGTCGAGCAAGATGTCCTTTGTGCCACATCCGGGACATACAAAGTCACTTTCGAGCAAGGCGCTCTGGATGCACTCTTCACAATATGTCTTGCCACAACATGGAACGGAAACTGGCTGTTTCATCAACTTTTTACAAATGCCGCAAGCTAGTGGAGAGTCTTCAGGAATGTCGTCGTTTGTTGCGGTCTTGGTGTTCTTTTGATATGTTTCCCAAGAAGCAGAGTCCGGTACAAACATCACTGACTCTCCATCAGCATTGACCATGACGTTGCCTTCGGCTTCATCAGCTGGATTTTCCACTTTTTGCAATTGTGACCTCGGTATGCCTGTAGTCCTCTTGATTCTTTTCTTGTTCTCGAAGGCCTCATCTCCATTGGTGGGACACGCTTGAATGTAGTGCCCCTTTTGGCCACAACGATAACAAATGTATCCTTGCGGTAATGGTCGATCAGGAATAGGACCACTTGGCACTCCACGGGCACCTGCGCGGTAGACGGGCTTCGACAAAGCCATGCGATCCTGAGTTTCCTGCCATTGATCACTGCTGGCAAGCAGCATGGCTCTGATAGCATCATCTTCTGACGAGCCGGGTATTGGCGGTGGTGGTGCGGCAGCACTCAATCTTGCTGCTGGTCCATTTGTTTGTGTTCCTGGCTTCTTGAACTCTTGTCGAGCGGAAACTTGTATCGAATTTCCAGTCACATAGCGAGCAGCGGAACCCTTGCCAGGCCCTCGGGACGGTGGTTTTCTTTGCACGATGATACTTGTTCCGCGCGGCACTATTTCTGCATCGTCTTCATATTCTAGGATATTAGCCGTGGTATCCAGCTGGCCTCGAACGTTCGAACCTTGGTTGCTATCGGCGTTCGATATTTTGAGATCAAAATCAGCTCCAGTTCCTAATTTCTCGGTCTGTATAATGTCTCTCTTGATGTCAAAGACCGTGAGGCCCAATTGTGAAGCGTCAAAAGAGACTCTGGAGTAATCCTTTTGGCTCTTGAAACGATAGAAGATTGTGGAACTCATTGACGAAGCAAGAGGCACGATTTCAGGTAGAAATAATAATCTTATTGCTCTCAAAAGAATTAAAAAATCTGTTTTGTCGACTCGGAGTCAAATTTCATGCGCAAGCAAGTAGAAGTCGGTCGATCGATCTAGATGCCAGTGAACCACTGCACCGCGCTTCTTGTATTCGAGCTCTGTGTACAAGTATCTGGTCAGATGAGTATGCGGCTCACGAACCAGGTATTTAGAGGACTAGTAGGCATTATTAAGAAGGAGTTGACTCGTTCAGCCAGCCGAGCTCCGAAGTTGTGAGGCGGCAGCAGCAGATGAACGCCACTTCAGAAGATTCAAGATGCTGGACTTCAGAATTGCTCCACAACTCAAGTTCACTTGTATACCGTGACTTTCATAAGTTTGAACCCCGTCGTAAAACCTCGTGTTCAATTCGTGTTCAAAAATCGTCGCTACAAAGCACTACGCGTCACTTCACACGGCTACGAAGCGAACAAACGAGCAATAGCTAATGAATTACCACGACGTGAACCCACCTTGGGCGCTCACTAACTCGTCAATCCTTTTTGGCATGGATTTGATGTACTCCTCGATGAGCTGTTGCGGAAACCTTTCCCACTCTGTTTCTACACGAAGCTTCAGCTCTTCGAGCGAGCTTGGAAGCTCAGGCCATTGCGCTACATCCCTGAGATTCATGTTAAGTTGACACCACACCCATTCGATTGGATTCATATCAGGACTGTTACCAGGCCAGTCAACAAACTCGAGATCCAGCTGTTTGTTTTGCAGTTTGTTCGCCTTCGTAGTTGACTTTGGGTCATTGTCGTGTACTATCCACATAGGGCGGTCAGAAAGCTTGTTCCAATCATCTATACTGGGCTTTAGTATCCTGGCTTTCCAATCCATGATTGTTTTGGAATTGGCAGTCACTTGTTTGCCGGCGACCTTCTGTGTAGGAAGAAATGCTATTGGAGACTTTCCATACATAGAGATAGCTCCGTAGCAGAAGACACTGCCGCCGCCAGCTTGCTTACGAGGCTTCACCTGGTCAGGGCGAAGAGGTGTACCTTTCTTCTTCCTGTACCAAGTCCTTCCTTCTGAGCCAACGATACGAAATTTTGACTCATCTGTGTAAGCGACGGCTTCCCAGTCAAGTACCTTGGATTCGTGTTGCCTCTGCATCTCTTTTGCCCAAACACTTCGTGTTACTATTTGTCGCTTCTGTAGCGCAGGTTTTCGTGGTTTGGCTCGACCCGGAAGGCCCTCGTGGTTCAGAAACCTTTGTACTGTAGAGATACCTAATTGACGGTCTTCTGGCTGCATTGCATTGTGAATTCTGGCAGCTTCTACCCCAGACTTAGTGACCCCTGTCTCTACAGACCTTACTATG